>JANHGB010003686.1:0-11747 GCA_026283785.1 Coracopsis vasa | reverse complement strand
CAGGGGACTGGAGCACCTCCTGTGTGAAGACAGGCTGAGAAAGCTGGGGCTGTTCAACCTGGAGAAGAGAAGGCTGCACGGAGATCTCATAGCAGCCTTCCAGTATCTGATGGGGGGCTATAGGGATGCTGGGGAGTGACTCTTCATTAGGGACTGTAGTGATAGAACAAGGGGTAATGGGTTAAAACTTAAACAGGGGAAGCTTAGATTGGATATAAGGAGGAAGTTCTTTACTGTGAGGACAGTGAGGCACTGGAATGGGTTGCCTAGGAAAGATGTGAATGCTCCATTCCTGGCAGTGCTCAAGGCCAGGTTGGACAGAGACTTAGGTCACAAGGTTTAGTGAGTGGTGTCCCTGCCCATGGCAGGCGGGTTGGAACTAAGTGATCTTAAGGTCCTTTACAACCCTTACTATTCTATGATTTTATGATTTTATAAATGGGAAGACAGGTTTCGTATGCATAAAAGAACAAGAGATGGCACAAGAGGTGGAATGAGAGGTAGAAGGGGTAATATATTGTTGAAAGGGCTGATATTGTAGAAAAATAAATTTATTTA
Source organism: Coracopsis vasa (assembly GCA_026283785.1). Lineage (NCBI taxonomy): Eukaryota > Metazoa > Chordata > Aves > Psittaciformes > Psittacidae > Coracopsis > Coracopsis vasa. The sequence goes on along the minus strand of JANHGB010003686.1, from coordinate 11,189 downwards.
TTTATTCCTATGTTCACAAAATGTGATGGAAAAATAATCAGATACTTATTTTCCATGAAAAGAAAATATACTATAATAAATCAAGGTTATATCCAGGACAAAGTCAATGAAAGAAGGACATCAGAAGGCTTAAACTAATTGCCAGTATCAAAGAAGACCCATGCCCTATTCAGAAAAAAAGGGAGAAAGATACATGCAGATATATTAGCAAATGTACTGCTTTAAAAACCTCTTTAAAATATGACCAAAATATTCAATGAAATAGAAGGTATCAAATTTTATGCCTGTACTTTTAAGAAGGGATTTGATCTGACAAGAAGAAACCATTCCTTTTATTGAAAACAACACTGGGAAAAGTAATCAGGTGAAGATAACATTAGATGAAAGTGCTGTCAGAGAAAATATTGGGGAAAACTTGCAAGAGAAAGCTATAGTGACAGTTCTTATTTCAGTTACAGCAAGCATCATAGGCTCAATAAAAGCAGTAGGCTGCTAACCTCCCAGCAGGATGTCAGGGGCAACAGACCTAATATGAACCATTCATGGGTGAACAGGGAAATAGTCAGGTTATGGATATTAATTTACTTATGTAGTCACTAGGGCCAAGAGCATTACTGAGATAGGCTGGTTCTGCTTACTCCACCTACGTTTGTAGGAGACAGCAGAAGATTGGAGAGGGCTTGAATTGCAGACATAAGGATGCTGTGAGAAGTAGAGTGAGTTCACTGGGGTGAGGGAGTGACTGAGTAGACTATACAGAAGCTGAAATGAACTTTTTATACTCTCTCTGCAGGGAAAAATTTCCAAGATCATTAAGTTGTTTTATCTTGCTCATGGAAGCATAATAGGATGTGGTGGTTGGAGGCTGACATCAGTCAAATTCAAAACAGGTTCAAACAGCAATTCAAAAGTGTACCTTTTTCATAGCATTTGCAATTAACCACCAAAACTAAATGACCAGTGGCTGTGGACAACTCTTCTCACTTCAGTTCAAGACTGCAAGTCTTCTTAAGAAACATGCTGGAGTGCAGGACCTAAGAATGGATTAAACTCTGTAGTACAGGTCATGCTGGGCATCAAGCCAGATGTCCCTTCTGGCGTGAAAATATATAAATCTATAAAATATCAGTAAAAAAAAAATAAAAATAAAGAGTTAACAAGCTTACCACATGGCATCTGCTGACAGGAGACCGTGGTGGGACAGGAACAGTGCTTGTAATGCAGCTCCCTGAAAAATGTTTGATGTGATAGATTATTGTGGCAGGGAATATAGAAAGAATATAGGACTTCAAAGTGAATTAATGGGAAAGGGGATTATCAGAGAATCAGAAGCTTTATTATTAGGGCCAAGGTTTGCTATGTTTATTTATTAAAAGGTTGTTTAGTGAGGCAGTGGTATTTGATGATGATACCAGGCTTGGAGAGAGGCAGTCAATAACAGGGCAGAGTGGATTACAGTTGAAGCTGGTGCTGATATACTACAGACAGTAAGTGAGATAGATAGATCAGTGTCTTGTAATTGATTGTAAAGAAATTTAAAGAGATGAAAGACTAAAAGGGAACAAGCATCCTCAGCAGAAATAGAAAGAGGGCGGGAAATAGGCTAAAAAGAGAGCTCTAAGTTAAAAGCTAAGCCCTTTGACAGTATTTGTTGCAGTTATTAACAAAGACGCAGAAAAGTATAAATGGCCTTGAGAGAGACATCTTTGAGAGGCATTTCAACAAGATCATACCGTAAGTCCTGAGCACAGGTACTGAACTTGTACCCTCATTAGCAAGAAAGACGTTACAGAGTGACTTTATGTAAGCAGAAGCTGATGAAATTTAGTCCAACTTATTTCAATAAATGCATAAAAGAGCACATATGTACCTGTGACAGCCATAATTTCTATCAATAAAATGCTGATGTACAAACCTGGAGTGAATTTCCAGACCTACTACAATTATAACAAATGTTAATGCACTGTTTTGTGATGGCTTATCTCACCAAGTGGTTAATACTATATTCTCATGTACACTTGTTTCCTCAAATAGCAGAGTCTGGCCTGAAGAATAACAACCAGCTGAAAATAGGCTAAGTAATATTTAGTGTAGATTTTAATGCTGTTTCCTGAGACCCCTTCCTAGAGGAAACCAGTAGTGAAACCAGACTGAAGTATAATTTCCAAGCAGAAAGGATAAAGCTGGTGCCTGCACTGCAGCTGCACCTGCAGGAGAAGTGTCCCTTCACAGTGCATTAGCACTGTCTCACAGGAGCCATGGGCAAGGCAGACACTATCTGTGCCCTGGTCTTCCCGGTGCTGCAAAAGAAGCTGAGCCCTCACTGCCCTCCCTGCTGTTCTCCCTGCCTGGGGCTTGGCAAAGGAGTTAATTTAACCCTTTGCCATGCTCCATCTCATGGACCTTGCCTGTGCTCTTTCTTCCTACCAAACACAGGTTTTATTCTTGATCAAATTATTTATCCCAATGGACCTAAACTTTTGCTCAGTCCCCTGCTGAGTTCCTGAAAGATAATGAACTAACTGATTTCTGGGTAATTTATGCATAAATTTATATACTGAGCTGTAGTTTAATCAAACTCCTTTGCCTTGTGTAGTATAATAGCAATATCTAATGAAAACATATGAAGTATGTGTTTCATAATTACCTCAGACAGCTCATTTCGATTCGCTTCCTATTTAAATCCCCAAATTCCTATCTTCTTGCATTGTAAACACTTTTCTTCCTATCTCATCAATCTGAGTTATGCAAATGATGTGGGGGTGGGGGTACAATTAAATTTTTTCCTCAGTGTTATCAAAGGCCCTATTCTCCCAGAAACATCTGACTTGGGTGCATGCAAAATATGCTTTCTTTATTTGACTGAAAAACAAAGTTAACATTAAATCACAAAAAATGGTCAGCACCAGTAGAATGGTGTTACTAGAGCCAGGACTTACAGACTTCTAGGTTAATTATTCAGAAGAAACAGACATTAGAAAACTGCCTCTGTGATACTATACCAGAGACATTTAATATGAAATACGTGCAGCACTATGGCCTTAATTCTACTCTCACTGAAGGCCAGTAAATAAGGAGTATCCACTTGAAGCCAGAGGAGCTACAGCAATGCAGTCTGGTTTTTAGAGAACCCAGCACTCTTTTCTGAGTTCTGAGACACAGAGAATTTTTCATAGCAGAGAAGGAAAAGAAAATTAAAAGCTAAATTAAAACTAGGTATTTACTGTTTAGTTAAATTACTCTTCACCAGCCCAACGTGATATTTCAACATCCACCCACAAGGATGCAGATACATTTTTGCTGCATCCAGGAACAGTGAACTTGCAGTTATGTGTGGTGGCACTAATGCATTTAGGGAAAGGGCAAAGATATCAGGGCTGATGCGAAGTCAGTATAGAAAGAAATTGTGAGTAGCTGACAATCTGCCATCCATGTAGCGCTCCTGCTTTGAAAGATTATTCCTTCATGGAATTAATTCCAGGCATTTACAGTATAAGTGTCAGTTTGCTTCTTTATTATTTTTGCCAAAGACTACAAGTTGCACATACACCATCAATGAAATGCATTTACTTCTCTGACAAAACTGCAAGCAAACGGTACAAAGCAATGTGATATAAAAACGGAAGATGAAGAGAGCCTAACCAAGAGTGCTGCGATAAGCACCAAGCTGTTGACATATTTCAGCAGTTCTGTTTCATATACAGAGAACAAAGAGTGTTGGAGCAGCTCCTCAGTGAGTATGAAGTGAGAGCCCTTTACACCAGCTGAAGTCTGCCCTCCACTATTTAGTCTGAAATATTATCTTATAGTCAGAAAAAAACCTGCTGAATCAAAGAGCAAAAGTAACAATTCCATACAAGAAAGAGAAAAAGAGAATACAAATTTGAGGTGTACGAGGTTTCAATTCTCGATTGCAGGGTTTTAAAATCCTGAGCTGCCTCCTCTTTCCATGTGCCTGATTTCTTTAGTTTTGCCTTTTGTCCCTCTCTTTTTTTATGAATATGCACAACTGGCATGTTATTTCCTTGTCTGGATCCACTCCTCTGCCATCTCCTGTGGCCAGCGTTTGTTCCTGCCAGGTCATGACATCAACATCCTTCATGTCATAAAATTGATCAACAGCTGCACTGCTTCTACTTAAAAAAAAGAAGAAAAAAAGAACTTTGTGTTCAGTTCTTAGCAGTAATATGTTTACAGTAAACCACAGAGCTTTGCAATGCTGGGAACAAGCACTTTGTGAAGGAAAAATTAACAACAGAGCATGGCAAAGTGCCTGCAAGAAGATTTTTATCAACTACGTCTCATCTAACTCTAAATTGGATGATTTTCTCTAAAAATTGCAATACAATGAAAAGCCTGGGGTTTTTCTCCTTAGTAAATAGTTTCTACACAGTAAACAGTTCAATTAGCTCAATTTTCAGGCTCTTCTGGAAGAAGTGTGGGCAATGCGAGGAGAGTCCAGTCCTCCAACTAAATTCCAAGGACTAGCCGTGGCAGTTAAAGACATCAGTTATCAAAACTGATGTGCTAACAAATCATTCCTCTCTTGAATCATGAGATAAGTAGGGATAAATCAAATTGTATCTCAGTGACTGGAAATGTCTATAGAAATCCCTCATGTGCTTTGAAGGAAGATGAGATCTGAGAGGGAACTAGCAAACTGCAGACAAGAGACACTGAAATGCCAGTCCTGGACTCTACAGAAAATGTGAGCCTTGTCAGCTGGGGCTGACAAGTTATTAACTTATATAGTCACTTACATGCTATTGCTGTGTTAAAATCTGGGTTTCTATATGTTTAGTTCACCCCTCTCTGCCACCACCAAACTGCTCTGCTACACCCTTGCAGAGGCAACATACTTCCTCAAGCTGACAAGGTTGGTTGTTTGTTGTCTTTGGAAAACAGCAAATATAACAGTGCCTGGAGAAGTGTTTATGCTCAGGAACATGGAAGTCATTTGAAACTCTTGCTAGCTAGCCTAGGGAAGATAACCTAGCAACAGCCCCTCCTTTCAACTAAATGTCCTCCCAGCAAAGCATTCAGGGGGGAAAAAATGTGAAGAACAACACTGATGGAGAAGGAACAGTAGGAAGCAGATAATGACAAAGGGAAGAAACCATGCAGTAGTGATTTCTGGTTTGTGTAGTATATGTGCTGTTGAAAAAGATCTGCCTGCCGTTCCCAAGAGAGAAGTGATTACATAGCAGGTGAGAGTACAACAAGGGACAGGTTCAGAGTAAGAGATACAAGCGGATATTTAACCATTAGGCCATAATTCCTTACACCCTGGAAGCAAATCTAGTATTTCTGAGCAGCATGCCTCAGTTGTTTAGGAGACGGGTTTGAAACCTTCTGTCAGAGCGTGGCCCATCTGTTAGGGCTTGTCATGCCTACTAACCCAACAGAGGGGAGGCTGCTGTGGCTCTGTAGCCCCTGGACCAGCTTGCAGTGATGATGAGTATGTATTCCCAATAGGCTAATGTACATACGACACGTACACATACATACATACCTGTGGCCAACCACGTGTATCAACACAGACAGAAAACAAAGCACTCGCAAACACAAACCATGGCATCATCCTCTTCCCCTCTCTAGCTGATCAGAATGACAGCCTGGTAATGGAAAATATATATATTTATATGCACACCATATGGATCCCTTGCTGGCCCTACACACTCTGTCTGCCCCATAACTGGCCCTGGATCCCTCATCTCCCCAGCTGTTGGCACCCAGACATGTGGTTCCCAAAGCCTGCAACCCACTTCAGTTGCTGGTGCAGAGCTGGCAGACCCTCAACTTCTTATCCAACTTGCTAGCAAGTCCTGCTTGATGTTTGCTACCAATCACACACTGGTATATGTACCAAGATGGTATGCATGGGCCATGGCCTCCATGCCTACTGGCCCACAGGAACATATGCCCCTTCCATCCATGGTGCAGCTCCATTTGCTGACCCTACACACACTCACGCATGTAAAATGCCTCTCACTCCGAAAAATAGTTCGAAATAGAGTTTAATAAGAAAACAGGGTCAGGGTCTCCTGTGTCTGACCACATGAGCCTTTTATCCCATAAACAAACATCATCCTCTTGTGGTAGCAGATTCCAGAAAAGGGCAACAATCTCTTCTCCTGACTGAAGGCTGTTTCAAGCATGAGAAGATCTGTGGCACTCAGATAAAGATCTTAGTCTTACTGTTTCTCCATTAGTGGGTCTGCAAGGCTATTTAACATAGTTGATGTTTTAATTCCCTTTCTAAAATATGGTTGCATGTAAACCAGCTATTAAAACACTATGAAGCTTTAAGACACTAACAAACATGAAAAACACAATTCAGCTGTCACCCTGAATACAAATGTTCATGCTGTTGTGTACCACCATGAATTACTTTTATCTTGTCTTTCCTTGGCAGCAAGGCTTTGGTGGCCATGATATTTTGAATACGCTGGCCAGTTTGAACCAAAATTGTGCAAAGATAACTGAGACTTCACAGTCTGTACTAGGTTTTGTTTGGTTGGGTTTTGGGGGATTTTTTTGTGAAATGGGCAGCTGGATACCCTTTTACTGCCTCCTTTAGAAAAAGGCTTTAGTGTGAACTCATTCATTATTACCTGTCAGACAACCAAGACAGAGGAGAGTTAATAGTCTCAGTGTCTCAACTACAGAGAAAAACTCCAGTGAGGCTTCACCCTGGCAGGGGACATAGAGCAGGCTTGGCTTCACTGGTTCTAGTGCTGATACACACCACTGTTCTCACTGGGTGCTCAGGCAGAATTGTGATCATCATGTGCTGGATCCCTTTGTGTTCTAGTCTTGTCATTCAACATGTGGCCTCAGGCCCTTTCCAATATACAACATCCAATCCCACTGGTGAATACAGAACCAGCATTTTATTTCAAGGTTCATTCATAGCACTCGTCGCTGTAGCACAGAACTGGTTCAAAATGTGTAATGACTTTACTTCCATAACAACCTGATGATGGAGGGGGGTACAGTTATCTCATTTAACTAGTGAGGAATTTAAAGAGATTAAGATAAAAATTTTTTTTAAAAAAAAGCCCATTAATTTTAGGTGCTTTCTTTAAGATGTCTAGGAATTAATTTTTCGGAGTACTTAGCGTAATGTAGCTGCATACACTCAAGAACTTCACTGCAGTTATGAGTGCATGGCACTTTTTATATAGAAACCCTAATCTAAGTTAAGCACTTTCAAATGGAGGAACATGTAATTATTGGCCACCTATGAAAGAACCAATACAAGTGGCTGCCCAGCATCACATCAGAATTTGGTGGTGAAATGAGGGAGAGGATCTACTTTCTCAAGGTTTCTGTGAGCTGACTGCCCACAAAACTATCACCTTTCTCACAACATCCTGCCTCAAGCACTGAGTATATCCTAACAGCAGCCACAAAGAAAACCAAGGCCCTACAGGTAATAACCTTTTTCCCACACAGACATAACATATTATTTCTGCATCTTCCCTTCCATGAACTGAATGTGCCAAAAGTCCTTTGGAAAGTAGTAGATAATCATGTAAATACAGACTATGCTGTTTCACAAGGGCTCTGGTTAAGTTTTCATAGATGACTACCCATTCTCCTAATCCCTCTCTCCTAATCCCTGATTTCTTAATCTCCTTTCCCCTAATTTTTGAACGCTTGACTTTACAACCAGAAAGTCTTCTAAACACAATGTTTCCCCCTGGTATAACACAACAGCATAGGTAGCATCAAAACGAGAACTAGGGATTTCTTTTCATTTCACAAATACATCATTTAAGATTATGATTTATAGGAGACATATATTTTGCAATACCATTGATATTCTTGAATTCTTTGCTATTTGGGGGATTGATATAAACTATCGATTTTCTGTGGACATTGACAGGATTTTAAAACAGTTCATCTCAGGGAGTTCTTGATAGGCGTTCTGCTGCAGCAGTTACTAAATTGTACAGCAAAAATTTGTCTCCTCAGTTGAAAATGTGGATTTAGATTACAGGTTTGGTTTCATGGCATTCTATTTGGTCACAAATATCCCACATTTTCTCAAGGGTTTTTTCTGATGTTGACTGCGCCAAACATTTTAAGAAATTTACAGGCTTTCCCGGTAGTAAAAGTGGCAATACTTATGCCTGGTCTTTTTGAAACCAGCTCCTCGACATAGACAGGATCCTTGTCAAGCAGCACCAGCACCAGTGACTAACAAGAGTCTTAATGTCAGGCACATTAGTTTCTAATTTGATTCACAACATAGCTAAAGAAACCCAGTAATGTCACTTTTATACATACAGATAAGAACACTAACAGCTCGTTGACTCAGATGGTAGCCACCATTTTGTATTTTCTCTTCTCATTTTATGCATGTTTGAATGTCTCTCTCATATGTGAAATATGGTGAAATATTGTGAATATTCACAAGTAGCACAGTTGTGATAGCTAACACGCATGTCGTGAATAGCAAAAGTATTTAAGTCTGACATTGACTTGGAAAAATTAAGGTCATCTTCACTGTGGAGCTGAAATTCTATCATTTTGACTTAAAAATAAAGAAATAGGTGAAGAAGGAGGAGGCATATGGAAATAAACAAAACAAGGGCAACAACAAAAAAACATAAAATTATCTAACACTTAGCACAACAGAACACCAGACAAATATAAGAAGGACTTAACACACTGGTCTATTGCCTCTAGGGTGGTCAGCGGGAAAAAGGGGTACATTCAGAGGGGCCAGTGGTGTCATACAAACCACACATCAATGTGGATCTTTGCTAAGAAACTGCATCAGCCCCAGGACATCTTGAGCAAAAGATGTATTCAGGTGGCATGAATTAACTACAAGTTAATTCATCTTGGAAGGTTTTACTTGAACGTGCCATACACATAGGCCATTTCTGAAAAATGAATAATCTATAGTTAGCATCATTAAACATGGGATAGCTGCCTCCCACAACAATAACACTGTCTACAGCATTTGTCATGTTTCCCAGTATGGGAAATGCTACTGAAAAGATAAATATGACAGCTTGGTAAATAGCCAAAGCAACTCTTACAAGTTATGCCTATGTCAAGTAATATTTTTGACCTGATTTGCACAGTATGACTGAGAAAAATAAATATTTTATTTTGAAAGTTTGCTAGAATAATAATGAAGTGATCTGAACATGATCTGCATGAATGAAACAGATCTACAAGTGACAGACTGTTAATTTAGAAGTATACTATATGATAGGAAGCATCTTTTCCAATTAGTCGTCCGCGACTTCACTGTATTTTGAAAAGACAGAAAATGCGCTAGCCTGGCTTCATCGATCTGATAATTCTCTGAAATGAATAGCCAGCAATTACCTTACACAGCTTTACAGATGCACACTCTGCCTGTCAGTGAGGGCTTGACAGTGGGACACGTGATCCTGTGCTGTACTGGGCATACAACATGGTACAGGCTGGGGTTTTCAGCTAACTTACAGAAGAGTCAAAGACTTTCCTCCCTCCTGGAATTAATGTCTTTCTTTGAAATGAAAATTTCTAGTCTAGTCTAAGCCCAAGTATTTCTAATTGCGTCTTACTAACTCCACAGAAGTGAAAGACTATGCACAATACTGGAAGAATAAAATACATGCTTGTTTTCCAAAGTAATTTTGAGTTGCTCTGCATGTGTATATTTGTGTGCATCTAAATATAGACACGCCATTTCTTTTACTAAACCTACACCTATACAGTATGTATTGCTATATCCAAGAGCCATTTTAGAAAGAAACAAAAAAAAAACAACCTTTCTTTTACCAGAGATTTGATGTGTCTTGAAAGCAAAAAAATCCACCACCACAACCAATGCAAAATAAGAGTTAAAAAACAAATGAGGGGCTAGTCAGAACAACAAAAAGGAATGGCTCGTTTCAGGATGTCTGAATGTATCATGACAATAATATCTAATTAGGTTAAGTGTTCTATTTAATAATTTACTGTGTAATGAGATAGAGTAACAGAGAGTAATGGGATTTGTCAAAGCCCAAGCCAGTGCAGTATAAAACATGTTAGATATTTAAAACACATTTAGAATAACAAGATCAATTGATTTAAAAGCCACTTATGATGTGCTGTTGTGAACTGCCACATCCTATGGGTTATCTGAAAGGAAAGCTGTTTACTTGACCTTTTAAAACTTTTCTTGCCAGTGACTTTCAGGAGGAGATTATCTCTGTGCACTAGGCAAAATGCATATGAATGTATGTATTCTTAAGCCTTTCTGAGACAGAAAAGAAAAAAAGGAAAGAGAAAATATACCTCCTTCCAAAATAGCCAGTACATAATCTCAGAAGTTCATTATAGCCTTGAGCACACTGGTTTGCATCCCAGATTAAAGGATTTTCAAAAGGAACCGTGATTGTCTTGTCACGGTTGAGCTAGATATTAGTTGGCTGAGCTGAGTATCAAATATGGGAAATTAGTTGCCATTAAAAGCTAGCTTGAGGCAGTTCATTTCTCATCAGCCAAGCTGTGTGAGTCTCCTGCTGTGGACAGTGAACATTAGCTTACTAAATACTTTTGCTAATCAGACACTGCATTGCTAACAGAGGTGCCTGAATTTAGAGGGGAGGAGTTGGACGGTAGCTACAGAAAATCTGTCTGAGGTGAGATTAAAAAGCTTTCCTTTATCAAAAAGGTTAACTTGCTTTTCTCCAGGCCTCCATTAGAAAACATAAGCCCAAATGCTTCCCTGGTTTTGTTTCTGCTTTTTGAACCATTATTTAGTTATTATTTTCAATCCTGGGAAAGCCATAGAAGAGAGAAATTGAGTTAAGGTAACTTTAAAGTTAGATATCAGGAATTTTCTGTATTATATGATACTTTAGGAATTTGTTGGCTAGGAGGACAACTATTTGCCATGCCCTGGCAAACACCATAATCTTTGAAATAAAATATGTGTGCAACATGAAGTACAGGGAGCTCTGGCAGGACATGACGAGCCACAATTGCAATTCTGCTATGTTCCTTTAAAGGAACAAATAAACTGCTTTTGACAAAATTAGACCTGACCCGAGTGTTTGAGCAAGCCACCAGTTGGTATTTTTTTATTTTACTAGTGGTTTTGAAACATTAAGAGCATCCTTCTTCTCTTAGCATGCTCCTTTATATTTACTTCATTACTATAGCTACACACAAAAGTAATAGCATCTGGTTTC
>JANHGB010003678.1:23992-41730 GCA_026283785.1 Coracopsis vasa | reverse complement strand
CGGCTGGATCGGGCAGTGCCGGCTTCGGAGCACCGTGAGGGGCTGTTGAGCGGCTGCCGCTGGCTTTGCTTAGCCCGGCACCCGCGGCTGGTTTGCCCGTTTCCTCCTCGGTTCTTCCGGATAGTTCGTGAGTGTCTGGGAGGGGTTTGTTTGTTTGTTCAGTTACATATATCACTCAGAGTCTCTGTTTCACTTAAAAGCAGTAAAACAGCACTCCGGTTAGCGCGATGTTGTAGTGTGAGTTTATGTACACTTTTAAATCTGCATACACTAATACTTAGTTCAACTAAGAATGAACCGGTTGTGAGGAGGACTTGTGAACACCTAACCTGTATTCACATCAAGCTAGTTGAAATGTAGTTTTAAAACGGGGATGTTTCTTTCTAGGTGTTAAATTACTCATACCTGCTGAATGGGTTTTACAATGGCATTTAAGCTAAAGTCCTATTTAATTTGGTTTCAGTATAATATAATTTTTCTGAACTTTGTTAGCAATGTTCAAGGATTAAATTCTTAGATCTGTTTTATCATTAATACTGAGCTGAATGTCATGTGTTTCTCTCTTTTATTTTTCCCCCTCTTCTAAACAGGCTAGGGTTAGCTATCATCATATTCTCATTATGTAGATCACCCTGCCAAGGTCAGTAATGCTGCTTAGATAGTGTTTCTCATTACTGAAAACTTTCACATCCTACTAATTACATGAGTCCTGTGAGGAGCTGAGAGGGGGGTTATTTTTACACTCTGCCTTTGACATTTCTTTCATTGTTTTCACAGGAGGTAGTTCAGGCTTGTACCATATCTACGTCCTTTTTCCAGCATTAACTATCTTATGATAGCTGGCCTTTAGCTGAGAGTCTGCTGATAACCTCCTTTCCTAAGGAGATTGGGAAGTGCTCCATGTAATCGAGCCCTTTGTCACTGTCAGATGTATACCCAGCTGTCAGCCTTTAAAATTTGGTACCTTCCTTTACTTGGACTATAGGATCTCAAGAGTACACTTGGATATTCTTGAGGTTTTCATCCAAAAAAAGCCACTCAAATTGAATGGAGCCTTGCAGTGCTGCCCAGTCCTTCAGTTCCATCTCTTAATTAGGTCAGAGAAAGGCAGCAGAACACCCCATGCCAGGTTTTCTGTCTGTGTGTTCTAAAAGGGGTTCTGAACACCTGGGAAACACAAAAATCTTCTCAACGAGCGGGCAACTTTCAAACTGAGACACCCCATCCAGTACACCTTCAGTAGCTTTCTATTTCCTCCGCGGACAGCTGATAGCAACTTCTTTGTGTATCTGATAACCTGATACTTCCAATGGTGTTGAATTCCATTTTTCCTTTCAGGCTGGATCTTCCAGCCTGTTTCTTTGGTTTCCCCTTTCTCCAGGTTGTTCACAAGAGATTCTCCTTGTGCTCTCTGTAGCAATGATTTCTACAAGTAGTTTTCAGAAATGCTTTCGTGAAAGGAGTGTTGAAGCTGTTGCAGATCACTGCTCTCTCCTCTTTAGCTGCAGACTTGGACATGGGAATATTGGGAATGTTTTCACAATACTGGCAGTGCTTCAGGCAGGTCATGGTAGTTGTTCCGTAACCCTCTGTACTACCGTCTGGTTTGGGTGTGTTTCTCTCCTGGGAGGAGAGCAATGCTATCTAAACCTCCTCCAGTTTTCTGTCTCCTTGGCAGTTATCTGTTACACGAGTGTCAGTGCAAAGATTCACCCCTTCCTTGGGTCTCTGTGCCATCCAGCCAGTAACTGGCTTTCACCAGCCCCTTTGGTGATATGCACAAGAATAGAAACAGCAAAAACCCTATTTTAAACCTGGCTTGCTCTGGGTCACACAGTGTCAGCCCCTAACACAAGGGAAGGGAGTACTGACAGTAACTCCAGTTTAGTTTATTTTAGGCTAAACTGGGATCTTTTCCTTAAGAGAAATTCCTAGACTGAAGAAAAACGTAGGTCTGTTGAGCTGTGTATCAGCAGACAGATTTAAACTGCAGGGTTTTAGTGTACAAAGTTGTTAGCCCCAGCTCTAACATAGCAGGTCATCTCCTGAGCAGTTCAGCCAACAGCTTTTGTTTCCTTTCTGGTTCCAGTGCTTATATGAGCAGAGTCGGTTCAACTTGCTGCTCTCACAAACAACTAACCCAGTTGAAAAGGAAAAGGTGCTAATAGATTTCTTCCATCTTGCTTTTCTTCCATCATGCCTACCTAGAAACGTACGTATACTGCCAAGCCGATGGGCTGGAATAGTTTTCCTGTCAACCAGTGCCTGTATGCTTCAGATACCCACCGGAAGGCAAACATGATCTGTAGCTGTTGGTAGTTTAAGATTGGTGCTTGACTGGAAGCGGTCACTGCAGCTCTGCAGGCTAGGGGATGCTCCAGATGGCTTCTTACTTGGGCTTGTTAGTTGGTTTATGCTTCACTGTGATGATTTTGTTACAGAGAGAGCATTGTTAGGTTTATCTTCAAGCATTAACTTGATATGAGTGCTTCAGTACTGGAGGGAAACGGACCTACACATATTCTCAGCCTACAGAAACCCCTGTATGAGTTTGACTGCTAGTTTAGGCTTAAAGTGTTGTTTCACAGAACAGATGAAGGGAGTTTACACAGCTGCCTTAGGGCACTTAAATTGAGTGGTGGACAGGACCAAAACAGAGTGCTTCCCTGGGAATGGTAGTTCTGAAAGAAATGCTGGGAAGCAGAATGCAGGTGAGGTTAGAAGGAGTGGGAAAACAGTAACAAGAGCCTAAGTCTCCTTTAAGGAATATGCCTGTTTGGTGCCATCTTTTGGTGCATCCCTCCTCTTCTGTTTTGTTAGGTTGTTGCTGACAGTGAAAGACTTCTTCTCAAAGCTGTTTAAATGAGAATGTCCCTGGCCCAAAGAGTACTACTGACATGGCTTTTTACGTTACTCTTCCTGATCATGCTGGTGCTAAAGCTGGATGAGAAAGCACCATGGAACTGGTTCCTCATCTTTATTCCAGTCTGGATATTTGATACCATCCTTCTAGTTATGCTCATTGTGAAAATGGCCGGACGCTGCAAGTCTGGCTTCGACCCTCGCAACGGCTCCCAGAACATCAAGAAGAAAGCCTGGTACCTCATTGCAATGCTGCTCAAACTGGCCTTCTGCCTCGCCCTCTGTGCTAAACTGCAGCGATTCACCACCATGAAACTGGCCTATGTGTTCATCCCTCTGTGGGCCCTGCTCATCGGGGGTATGGTTGAACTTGGATATAATATCTTCTATGTACGAAGAGACTAAACTGTACTGTGTGGGTTTAACACTGATGCTGGTACCAAGTTACTGGGTTATTACAGTTTTGCCACAAACCTGGTCTCCAAATTAGAAAGCCAAGCAAGAAATCGGCCAGGCTGGAGACTTTAAACTGGACTGAACACTGAAAGTAGACTTGTTCCATTTTTTTATTGTAAAACTGTCACATATGCTCCTGTAAATAAAAGTATTTGTTCAACATAAGATGTTCTGATACGGTCATTCGTGTTATTGGTTGTATGAAGTAAGATACAGGCTCTTCATGTGCAGGTAGGTGTTCTCAAAGGAACCACAGCTGTTCTACCCCAGAGTATTTGGGACATTGGGTAATCCTTTGGAAGAGGACTTCAGTTTGCTACTACATAAGCTGTCACTCAAGAAATAACCAATTAATAATTTCTGTAAGGTGGTAAATTTGCTTTAGGGATCAGTAACAGCTGATAGCTGCCAAATAAGAACAGAAAAGGAATTAAGTGGCTCAGCATTTATTTTTTGACAGTGAGAAGCCACTACCAGTCTGAAAGACTAAAAATAAGCACTTTTTAAGCTGCTGAAATAGACAATAACCAGTCTGTTGACCTGGGAGAAAAGTCAGTAGTGAGCTGTGCCAGCAGGAGAGAGGGAGGCACTGGTGATTGTGTTTCCAAGGGAGAAATCCCCAGTGCTGCAAGAGAAAAGAGCTGCAGGTGAGTTCAGTGATGCTTCTGCACCTGTAGGAAGGGGTACTGCAGCAAGGAAGATGCTTTTAATGGTCTCATATTTAATCTCTGTGGTGAAGCCTTTGGCTTTCTGGAGTACTGGCAAACTTGTGTGTGAGTAAATGAACTTTTCTAAATAACAAATGCCATGAATGGAACCAGGAGCATATTCTGTGGACTGAGAGCACTGTTCCAGGAGCTGTGAGAACACCACATTCAGATGTAAAGGCTGCCTAGGACATACGAACATGCCTGCTGCTGATACTGATCCATTTACAGCTCCCAGGTACAAAAGAATGTCTAGTGAATGAAAAGAGCCCAGGAAGAACAATGTGAGGTAACTGGAGGTGACCAGATCAAAGTGTCACCAATAAAATATTCATTATGTACATTCAACTGAACTTGTCTGTAAAAAAAACCAGCTTCCTGTTCAGTCACAGAGATGGGGCACAAATAAAGGGGAACCACATTGTCAGATTGCTGAGAGGGCTTTAGCCCAGGAACCAGTCTGCTCCAGGCTAAGGCAATGGCACTAAATTCAGAACATCAGCTCACAAAAGGTCTTCAGAAAGAATTTAAGTCACAATTGCTCCAGATCGATGACTGCCCCACTGTGCTAAAAGAGAAGCCAAGGAATGAAAACAATCTGTAGCTGTTGTTAAAATAATTGCAAAATATTTATAACCCCTTTATTATAGTAAAAATAATGCATCAAACTTTAAACAAATCCATGTATAAGCCCCAGTTTATAAACATGCTGTGATTTATGGGGAGCTGAAACTACCCTTTAGAAATCTCTTTTCCCTTCAGTGCTCTGGGCCTGCTCAATGTAGGGAAAGCAAGAGCAAGCAAGCATCTACACATGGGATATGTAGGTATATACGTGCATGTGTATGTATGGTGCAGAGAACACACTTCATTAACACAGCCAATGCAAGTCTCTTCAGCAGGTCTTCTGTCAAATAAAAGCTGGGGTCACTGAGCTTCCTGGGATGCAATCCTCCACAGCAGACAAGCTAGAGCTCAGGTGGAATTTCTACTGGCTGCTTTAAAATGTATGGAGAAGAAGAGTGTCTAAAGACCTACCTCCAATTTAGGTAAACTTTTATGAACCACTTAGCAAACACTGATAGAAATATGTAACAAGCATTTCAGCACTTTAGACAATACACATATACATATATATATACACACACAGACACACACCTCTTTTTGGTGTATTGCAGCACCAAACATAAACCTGAGTACCCATTGTCTTTCCCTACCTGAGGATCATCACAGAATAAAGAGCAAAAGGCATTGTTCACACGCAGCCAGGGAACCCCCGTGCTGCTCAGAAGAGCAGAGCCGCTTCCCTCAGTCAACTGGTGGTGTTAACACATCATTGTAATGTCACAAATTATGGAAGGATAAGAACTACCCTCATTAGGACTTGGTCTGTGATTAGCAAGATGGGCCACAAATGGTGGCTCTGCCCCCTTAATAAGCCCCCTCTGTGCCACAGATGTAACAATTATCTGAAAGTTTGGCATCTCTAATTAACTACAATTGAACACAGTTGCTCCAAATCGTCTTTTAATTGCTGCTTCCAATGCAACACAAAAAGATGAACAATTTCAGTGTTTTGGTTGTGGATTTGTTTTTTTCTTTTCATTTGAAACATTTACAAACCTTGAAATAAATGACAGATTTGGAAGGCTGCAGCAGACAGTTCTGCTGTCCTGCCGGTCACATGCAGACTGGTTTCCTTTAGCACAGGGTGATTTTAGGACACAGCCATCTGCAAGGGCTCAACTTTGCTTGCAGGATGCTCGTCCCTACAGAGATGCTTCAGCAAAAGCAGTATTTGTACCAGATTTAACTGACCTGACCTCTGCTGATGCCTTTGTACACACAGTCTTGCTCTTCTGCAATGTCTCACTCAAAAGGATGTACAATACAAAGTATGCTGTAGTGCACGTGACCTTTCCAGAAGCTGCTGCAGGAATTCCCTCTGTTCACAGCTACTCTTTTCTCAAAGGCACCACTCACAGCTGAGATGGAATGAGCTCTCCTCACACCTCGTTTGAGATTGTTTGGCTGATCTCCGTTGAACAGAACAGAAAAGGTGAAAAGCAGATGTGTTGCAGTTGGCAGGGAAAAGGGAAGCAGATGCCAATGGCTCATCCTGACTTGTGACACACAGGCAGAAGGGAACTACGACCCAAGTACCAGCACCCAAACACTCACCCCAGGTACTTGCAGCAGCTGATGCAGGGTGTGGAGGGATTGCTCTGCCTTCAGCAGCTGTGCTTAACACTGCACTTCAAAGTCTGCAGTTCTGAAATGAGGCTGCAAGTATTTACCGTGTACTGCTGTTATTATATACATAATATATATAGAAAGATGATATACGTATTGTATATGGAGATTTATGTTCCGCACCATTTTCCTTCAAATCATTTATACAAGCTGGAACACTTCAGCATGCTTTGTAGGAGAGTATCTACTTCTGTCTGATAAAATACTCAATGCACATGTGTAAAAGGTCAAGAAACTTCAATTTTCAATTACCTATTCACATGGCTGTTCTTGATTTGTCACCGTTTTAGAATAGGGGACAAATCAAGAACAGGTTTTCTGTTCTTTTTTTACTTGAAAAATACCATTACACAATATACACATCCCCAACCTTCCGCAGCCTTGAACCCGAATGTACCAGGGACATGTGTACAGACACCCCAAATGCACTGCTTGGCACAGGTGACAGTGTTACAAGATAGGCCAGCACAGGACTAAGTTACACACTGATTTAAGAGACAGAAGCAGTGTTATTTTCTGACATACACACAGTAGTACAGAAACAAAACCTTGGAGTGACCTCGTGGAAGTTTCCATGTTTGCTCAGTTTAGAAGTTGGGTGACACAAAGGTTCTGATCAAAGTGACCTTCATGAGACTCCCAGAAACCCAGAACTGAACCAACATCCAGTGTTACCTATTTTAACACCAGTGTCTTTTGGGAACAAATACCATTGCTTTGCAGTAACAAAGCTCCTGAATAACTGCATCCTCAGAAATAAGTTCTCTGAATTTATTATTAGCATAGAAAGCAAAGCACGAGCATGTAACACATCACACTTTTTAACTGAGATTGAGGTAAAAATAACTCTGCTGAACTGGAAAAAAGAATGTTTGTACCCTTTCATTGTACCTTTATGGTTTTTAGGTTTGGATGCAGTTAGTCTTCCACGTGATCCTTCAGGCCTGGACAGGCCCAGCTATAGACTCACTGCTGAAAGCACCGGGCTATGCAGCCTAAGGCAATGTAAGGAACCCCTGCAGCTGGACCTCTACAGTGCCACCCACTATCAGTTCAACATTTTCTCCTCGGGCTTGTACTGAAGGTGGATGAAGAATAAAGAATCTACAACTCAGTCCAGCTGTTTCCTTCAGTCTGCCTTTTCCAACAAAACCAACGTCACAAGCAGGCAAGCACAAGAGAAGTTAATGCAGCACAGAACAGCAGCGTGAGTGCAAGAAACAAAGAATAAATGAGACCCCAAGCTGAGTTTATCAGTATGAGTTTTTATCTCAGTGTTACTTATGAAGTTTATAAACAAATCACTGCTAAATTATGCTTTTTAGTCTAAATAATTCATTTCTGTGATTACAAAAGCTGTCGCTGCATCGATTGGACAGACAAGTCCCTGAGTGTCCCTGCATGCTCAGAATACAGTTTTAGCAGTTTTGACTTAGTTACACTAGTCTTCCACACACAGGTCTCATTCTCAAGGTCCCGTTCTCTTGAGACAGCTGGGGAACAGCTTTCTCAACCAACTGCCCTGTTTTGTCTCAACACAACCAGATAACAAAACTGCCATAGAAAGCATCGTCCTTAAAACAGAGGCCTAAGCTGCACCAAACATTGCACTTACATAGCAGTGGGCTGGAAATTAACTGGTGAAAGAAAACATAAAATAGTTACTGAAAAATCAAACTTGATGAAAATAGAATTTTAAACTGCTACTTTAATCAGTGTTTGTATCAGATTATTGTAACTGTACACCAAATATTAAAGGACTATTTAGGACTAACGCCCTCATCAGTAGGCTCATCTATCAGCATGACCAGGACACAAGGAGATCAGTGTTTAGCCAGCACTGGAGTACAGCACAGCCCCAAGGCAGAGGAAATATGAGCATCATGGCACAGAGCAAAACAGTGGTTGGAATATAATACACCAAATCCGCAAAGTCAGTAACCCTGATGATTCTAATCCCAATAGAAACCCAGAAACGATGAAGTTCATCACAGCTTCTGCACGGAACACTGAATGTGCATTTCTAAGAGTAATGAAAGGAGTGGCGGGAATCAGTTTCCCAAATTTTCCCATGTATGCTGCAAATTCAGTGGGATCTGCACAAAATATCAGTATCACCTATTATACAGTTTTTAAAGTGCATTTCATTCATTTGGGAAAGGAATAAAATACCAGTGGGACACAGTGACTCACAACCAAAGAAAACATTCCCGTCAGCGTTGTTCACAGAGAAGCAGGGGTCAGGAGAAATCCATCCTTCCCCTTTCCAGCTTGTGCACATGCACCTAAAGACAAGGTGCTCCACACAGCTTGAGAAGCCCCCAAAGTCCTTTTCTCTCTTAGTCACAGCTGTACAGGTTTCATCCAGGTGGGGTCTGGTGGTAGTCCACCATCTCACAACACTGTGCTTTGCCAATCAGCATGGAGAAAACATGGATTTATTTCAGTCAATTCAGCATCCTCAGTCACATGCACATATGAGAGAACAGTCATTCTGATCAATGAGTACCAGAGTCCTGTGTTTCTTGGAAGACTTACTCAATTTTCCAAATCTGCAACATTCAGATCTGTTTCACAGCATTCCACTATTTCACGTTTCCATTTCCTATGTAATTTGCAATAGCAACTTATTTACTGTGCACATGTATATCTGCTTAAAAATCAATTTTATTTATCACCAAGGAATTCTTTCACAGATTAATACTCAAATCATCACCCTCTGAAATAATACTTTATTTCTAATACTAGATAGAATTAATATCTCAGTTAAAGAAGTATTGAAATATTCACTATAGTAACAAGGAAGGGAAAGTCTGCATGCTGGCAGTACCTGTAAGGAAAATGCTGTTTCAGAGCCAATTTGCAGGCATCAGGGGAGTGACACAACACTGAGTAACACTTGTATATAACACATGAAGTCAGTTGCCAGTGAAATGAAAAAGATCCAGTAAGTTAAAAAACAAAGGAAAAGTAGCTACCACCTTGAAAGCTACCGGTAGTGACAGTACAATGCAACTCTTCGCTACCACAAGCACGGTACCAGTATCTAGGAGAACAAGGCTACGCTTCTGCACACCGCGTGGGTGATGGAACAGGGCTGAGAATACACCATGTTGGTACCGGGCAGGGCCAGCATCGGCCTTGAGCAGAGCTTTCCAATCTGCAGAACAACAAGAGACACAACTACAACACTGGAGACTTCAGCCCAATTAACAGGAAGGTTCAGATAAGAGCTGAAATCCAGGGAGAGGGGAAAAAGCAATAAGCAAAGACTAGTTTCAGTACATCAGAAACATGAAAGATTTATTGCTGAAGCAAAAGTGTGAATACGAAGTTGCACGCGGCAGGAAGGGACTGCTGGAAACCAAAGCGAGACCTTTGGCCAACTAATGAACAATTTGGGAGCTGAAACCCTCATGAAGGGTGCTCCCCTCTGAACAAGAACCGCAGCAGAACGAACACAACACAGGCAGAGGACAAAAACTGCGCTTTTTTTTAATCTCTTTTCCTTTTTTTTTCCCAAACAAGCAAAATAAGCAGCACACCCTGACACAGCCAGTCAGCCCAGACTGATGGCGTCTTGGAGTACAGAGGAAGTTCTAAGAGCCATTGGTAATCCTCCCCATATCATTCATATTGTCCGCAAGGAATTCTGTTTAAAAATGAGGCTCCGGCCTGTCTCAAAAATCCCAGAGGATGCACAAAAAATGGAAAAGCTGCCACTTTTGTTTGAATCTCTGAAATCTCTCTGGTTTAATCTGAAGATTCTAAAAGTGATAAAAAGGAAGAACCGAGCCATACCTGAGCAGAAGTTTGAGGCCATGACTGGCCGAGACCACTGAACAGGGCTTCAAAAGGAAATAAAGTTCTGCTCTCAAGTGTAAAACCGGGTTTGCTAAACCATTTTCAAAGATGGATTGATTTTCAGTCTGGACAGGGCGTGTGATGCAGGCAGCTGCTGTCAGAGGTGGGCACACTTCACTAAAATTGACATCTAAAAAAAGACTTGAATCAGAATGAACAATAGCGTAAAATCACAGGGAAGATTTTAAGTAAACTAAATAAGGATTTGTTGTTGGGGTGTTTTTTGGGAGGGGGTTGTTGGGTTTTCAGAAGCAGTATCTGGCAAGGCTGGTTTTGATAAAGCTGGAGCCTTCGGCTATCCCACTCGGTGCAAACTACAACCTGCAGCTCTCCTCTCTCACTGCTCTCCAATGGCTGGCACAGAGAAGGGGAACAGAAAGCTACGTAACTGTGTATGGATGTTCATAAAGCGAAACAGATTATGGGTGGAAGTTTCCAGATAATCCACAAAACACAGAGGGAGCTGAGCCCACGTTTTTACTATCAGGAAGGCTCAAACTCTTGAACCAATTAATTTTTCAAATCAGAATCTGCTCGAGTAATAACTTGCCATGTCACACATGAACCGCTTGCTCATGGTGTGAGGGGAAAGCAAGATCCCTGAGGCTGCAAAACTGTACTCATCTCTTAGCCAGCAGTAAAGAAATGAGCAGGGAGACTTAAGGACCTATGAGCCACATCAGAGAGATTCATGTTGCTATTGCTTCTCTAATATGTAATTATGGCTATGGAGGAGTAACGTTTAGCAATTCAAAAACTGATTTAATTAATAATTCCTTGACAGACCTATTTTAGATTTAAACAGATCAGGGCACTCATCCGTCAAATGGCTGATTTTAGTGCCAGGCCTAAGTACACAGTAACACTTTGAAGTTTAACAACCTATAACCAAAATGTTTGCAACAAAAGGGCCTTAGGTAGTTGAATTAGATATCACCCAGAAATCACGTTGTTCTATTGCTACAAATGAACCCAAAGTGATAACCAAGTACATCAAAGGTTATAACTTGGGTAGGTAAAGGTTGTACAGCTTTTAGAGAGCTATAGGAAAAATAAATTAAAACAAAAATCAAACATCAGAGCTGAGAGGGCACTGGAAATAACCACAGGCCTAGGATCTTCAGCTTTACATACTTAGTTGAAGGACAGGCTGTAGGGCAGTTTACTGCTATTCGTAGCTACCTGAAAAAGAAGTATCATTCAGATGTGTCTGAGCTATACACTAATATGTTACACAAAGAATTAAATAAGTTAAATGACAGAGGTTTTGCCATTACTACACCAGATGCTAGCTACCCTTGAAATCCTCTTCCCTCAGAACACAGCTTAAGAGAACTCAAGTGTCCCACAGGTGGGGAGAGAGGAAAACAGTTGTAATGTGGACACCACTGTTACTTTATTCATTAAACAACTCTTGCTTCCAGACTGGGACTCGAGAGGAATCCTCCTACTGGACACATTGGCAACTATCTTTACTGCCTGGTGCTATCAGCACAGGGCGCAATTCAAATGCAAATGTGTCTCCATGAATTACAGGTCACTACTAAAGATTGAAGCCTTTACAGCTTGGCAAGTAACCATTTAAATCATCTTTGTTGGTTTAATTTTAGTCAAATGAATTATTTGAAGGGGGATGTTGTTTTTAAGTTTTAAATGTGAAATGGAGCTGCCTTAACTGCGGCTGGAGCAGCGGAAAGAGGCAGGCACAGAAGGGAGCTTGCTCCCTTGCACCAGCTCATCTAGAGAGGTGCACGCAGGTCCTGGAGCCCACGGGGTGTCCAACTGTCCTCACAACAGGGAAGGTCTATCTCTGTTCCACATTATCATCTGATGCAGGAGTCTGGGGAGTGCCTCACTGAGCCCCTGTGAAGGAAGGACTGGTTTTGTGTTCTGACTAACCTCAATTTATGGAGAATGCCTCAGCTCTACCTCAGTTTGCTACAACTCCTCACCCCACAGCGGTGTGAGGGCATCCTATGCATTAGTGCAGGTAGAAACATAACCATTTAGAGAGGCAGTTGAACTGAATTGTTTTTTGCAGACCCAAAAATAAACCCAATCTGTTATTATGAACCTTTATTAAGCGGCTCACATTTCAGTATAAATCACACTAAAAAGATCTTTAAAAAAGATATTTACACTACAGTGCTGACACATTTAAAATGAAAAAATTGGTATAAATAAGCTCTATGGAAAAGCCTGGAATTGTCAAAAAGAATTCTGGCTCATCTTACAAAAAATATATATGTTAAATGTCAGCTCTACTCTAAAACCTACAACTCAAAATTATTTAAAGACTTCTTTATGTTAAACCTGCAGTGTTTACAGTGCATCTGGCCCTAAGTGCTTTGATACTTCACAGTTATGGACAGGCACTGAGGAATGTTACAAAGCTACATAACTATTTTCTGTAACAGATGCGAAGGCAAGTCACAAACTTGCCTCACAGAATTTATGAATCTTTACATTATTACATCATTAAGTTTAAAAAGGAATTTAAAACCATATATACAAATTTAGCACAAAAAATCATCCTCTCTTTGTCCATGCAGTTTTGGATATGATGAACTATGCTGTCTTGTATCATCTGGATGTACATGACCTCCAGAGCATAACTTGCCTTGTAAGTCCTTGCTGCCGGGTTCAAATTTAGAATCCATTTCCAACTTAAATGCCGTCAATTCAACGTGATCCAACCTAGTCTGAACAGTCTGGCCCCCCGTGTCGTTGGGTGCCACTGTCTTTCCAGGCAGGTCGACATCCATAGGTTCTTCCTTTATTCGGTGAGAGGCGATAGGTTCGTGTTTTATCGGCGTGAATTCCTGCTGCAGGTACTTTGTCTGGAGAGCAGCTGAGAATTTGGTGTCTTCGGAGGTATTTTTGCTCATCGTACAAATTCTGCTGTCAGTCTGAAGTCCAATAACCGAAGACTTGGGGTCTGCAGAGGTCCCTGCTTCAACAGTACTCGTATTTTGAGAGAGTTCTTCCTCTGAATGGTACAGCTTGAGCCGGATGTGCCAAGCCAAACTGCACACAGCTGAAACTGTCTTGAACTGGTGCACGACATTCCTCGGGATAAAATAAATGTCATTATCGAATAACTGAATTCTGGCATATCGGATGCCTTCCCTTCGCAGCTGATTGAGTTTTGCGTCATCAACCCACTGGACACACTGGAGGAACAAAGGGAAAGAAAGGAAAACAAAGCGGTGAAAACGCTGATTCAGCCTCACAGGATACCCGGTCAGCAGCGACAAGCATGCTTACCTGTGAGAGCGGAGGCTCATGCAAATCTAATTGCATTCGCTGAACTACCTCTAAGAAGTCTTCAGCATGAAAACAAATTACATCTTTGGTTATACGAGGCTGCTCAGACCTACAGAAGAGGAAGAATTGCACAGTCAGAGCCTGAAACTAACATGCTACAGAGAGTAATGAAGAAAATCTGCAAGGATAAGCAAATGATAAAAAGAAGAACACAGCCTACATTTTGAAGGAAAAAAGATTGTCTAAAAAGGCCAATTCCCAAACACAACCTCATTAAACTGGTTAAAAAAGTAACCACAATTTCTTTACAAGTGCAGTAAAAGCAGCAATGAAAGGTCAACAAAACTCACTACTTTGAGTTTTTATTTTCAACTGACCTCTGTCTGTCTTGATGCTGAAAGACAGATGCCTCAGATACACTGGGCTTACACTATCACCACTCTAACATGACATAACCATCAGGTACCTCAAAATACGCAGCAGCCTGACTAGTACTGTGGCAACCACTGCTTAGTATCTTTACCTCAAACATTTTGTTCAGAGTTAGCAGTAAGGCTGTATCTACACTAAGCTGCCACAATGCAAGTACACAACAAACACTGGCATCCTCTACAAAACATCCCTGAAGAATACAATCCTATTTGTGCTCATTAGAGAGCTACAGAAGAGCAAAAGCTGACTTAAGGTTAGTTTCCATATTCAAACTGCAGGCGAATTCACCTCTTGTCCTACATCTCCCCCACAGAAATGCCCAACATTTGTATCGTTCCTCCAGAGACATTATCTAGAATTAGCTAACAAAAGGCAAAACCAGCTACGACCCTTACCACTTTCTGATCTAAAAGCCAAACTCACTTCTTCAATGGAAATATATAAAACTAAGCTCCATGTGTGTATTTTTGAGGGATGTTTGGGTTTTAAGAGGTTTTTTAAAAATGTGGTGATATGAAGATTCCATTTATGTAGGATAAAGCTCATGTTGGAGTGGGTTTGCAAAGGAAATTTATCAGCCAGAAAGAGCCTGGTTGATGACTTTCCTCCTCCATCCTCTGCTGAGTCCTACTCAGGCTGATGGGAGCACACCACCTTCAGAACTGCACTCAGGCTGTGCTGAAAGGAACCATGAGCCACTGGGGTCCCCCCAAACTCCTGCACACACCCTAGGGACAGCCGGCCCCTTGCCCTGCACCCCTCTGCCACCTCCACCCTGCCACACAGGGCCACAGCCTCGGATCTGCTGGGCCCGGGGCAGGAGCTGATACAGCAGAAAAGCTCAATGCACTTCAGCATTTGTTAATGGATGTTCCAGCACTCTTTTATAAAAGCAAGATGATAATCGATCTTTATATTTTTACATACATACACACAGTGTTATTAACGTTCCACAAAGCAGGCAACGATGTGCAGTTTATTGGGCTTTTTAAACTGAAGAGACATGTTTATTTTATTTGGGTCATGACCTCAATAAAGCAAAAAATAACCAGTCTGAGGCTATTTTTAGAGTCCCAGATCAACTACTGAAAGTATGCTAGGGAGAGTTTGCAAACCACGTATTTTACTTTCAGTTTTACAAAGATTAAAATGACTCTCTATATTTTAGTCTATCTGCTCCTGAAGAGGATTCACGCACTGAAAGCAAAAAGCTTACAGAAACATCTCTGATCGGTGGCATAAAATGTAGCAGCTACATTCATCTTCTTTTTATAATGCAGATCTGTTTGGTTTTGTTGGTTTGGTTTGGTTTGGGGGTGGGGGGGTTAACACATCTGCCTCTGGAGTTGACCATATTTGTAAATGAAGTTAAGAATTAAAATAAATACAAAGAATATCAAGGCCAGGTTGGATGGGGCTTGGAGCGACCTGTTATAGTTGAAGGTGTTCATGCCCATGGCAGGGGGATTGGAACTGGATGATTTTTACAGCTCCTTTCAACCTAAACCATTCTGTGATTCTATTAATATCTGCATACTAAAAGAAATTCAGTCCAAAGCAGTGTTTTCACCGCAGTGTCTTTGTGTTTTACACATTACACAGGACAAAGTATAGTTAATGACTGGTTTTAAATCATTCCTTCTTCAGACCCTATATATACATACAACAGTACAGGTTACCAACTGTGTTGCAGTTCTGTCACAAAACATGACATGCCTTTTGTAAACATAACAGAGAAAACATTATTGACATAATTTTGAATCCTGCATTTGCATATTTGATATTTAGCACAACTTTGAGATTATATTCTGTAAAATCTTAAGTTTAAAGGGTGTTGTGCTCCCCTCCCCAAGCAAAACAGTAGCAGAATAGTTCAGTTACATGTCCAAAACCTCATTAAATCCAAAACTATAGGATGACTTCAGAAAACTCCTCTTAGAGCACTGCTACAACTGGTTTTGACCATTTTTTTCCTTAACCTTATTCTTTAAAAGGGCTGGATTCTTCTTGCTGGAACTTTTTAAAACATTCAAGACTACAGGTTTAACCACAAACATCTCTGACCTAATGCATCAAGACTGGCAGTATATAACAAGTCTGGCGCTATGTAACAAATTCCTGTGATCATACAGAGAAGCACTAACAACTTCACACTCTGGAACACCAGCTTGAAAGCTGCTTGCTGAAGCACAGGACAGAGGGGTTTCATTTTGCCAGTAGCAATGCTATGAAGTGCCTTTTGCTGTCCCTGTCACAACCCACACACATTTCCCATGTAAAAATCTTCAAAGTTTGCCTGATTTAAAATTTCACTGGCATTTCATGAGTTCTAAAGCATACTTGGTATCACTGCAAAAGTGATACTAAGGCATTAGGTAATCAGCATGATCACAGCACCAGTGTTTACCACATTCCAATGCAGTGCAGCATTGGAATCTTGAGATGAAGGTTTAGGATGAGAATGGGCAGTTCTCACTGACATTTGAATTACTATCAATTTAAACTGCTATTAATTTCCACAGGCATGCAAGTTTGGGGAGTAGCATTTTGTTTAGTTTGTTGGGGTTTTTTACTTCTTTTGATAAAGCTTTGAGTCTCTTTCGTATGTGCAAAGGGTATCAAAATACTCTGATTACACAGAATCTCAGCTCTTGCCCTGCTACCACTACTTAGTCTTAATTCACTCCAGTTTCTCACAGTCAGAGCAAGCAGGAAGTTTAAGGCTCCAGCTACCATCAACCTGAAGAGGAACTAAGCTGCAAACCTCAGAGCCCAAAATACAAACACACTAACATCTAACAATCCAGTTCTTCCCCAACAGCAATTATTCCGTTTTATATCTCCCTGAACTCATGCCAAGTAACACAAATTTGCATCTTTGCATCCAAAGGGAATTCACTCTTCTAATTTCTAGACAGATGCAAACAGCAAAAGGTGTTTCTAGTGTTCACATATGCAAAGGTAACCTTCAGAACTAAGGTCATTCTCCCAAACCTAGGTCAGAAGATCGTGAAAAATGCTTCTTAGATCTGAGCCAGGAAGCCCATATGATTATGGGCTTTTTATTTGGCTAAAAAGTAAACAGCTTCAAATAAGATACATTCACTTCCTGAATCTCATTTGGGAATTCCAAAGACAGACACCAAGGAGTACCATATAACCTCTAACAGGATTATTCCTTATTCATAAATAAATCAGGGTTGTAACAGCCATGACTTTGAAGCAGCAGCATAAAAATTCTGCTCATTTCCAGACAACACAAAGAATTGCCCCAAGGTCTTCCCGTGCACCTCTGAGGCAGAAACTTGAGTTAGTCCTTATGCACTACTTAAGGCAAAACAAAGTGTGATGCGTTTTTACATCTAACATTAACTCTGTTACAGCAACCCTATTATAGCTGTAAAACTGTCACTGCAAGGCACCTTTCTCCTTTCAACCCCACAGCAATGCTGTATGCAGTCTAGCAGAGGGCAGACAATCACATTTAGTGCACAGAGACAGGAGTAAGAAAAGAAGTCCAGTATCTACTAAATCTTCATTAAATCTCTAATACTAGATTACCTATTCCTTCCACCAATTATAAATGGAAATCGAGGCAGATATTTTTCAAACACCTCAAGTGGAAGTCAGTCACCACGTACCACTCTCCACAGTGCACAGCCTTCAACACTCCCACAGCAGCTGTAGTCTGTCGTTCAAAACCTTGTCCTATGTGATCTGCATGGGCTCGTGTCCGGTCTTCAAATAGCATTTCACGGGGTTCACTGGTTCGAGGTAGGTACTGCAAGTTTTTTATTTCATTGGTAGTTCTGTATTAGAAAAACAGCATTAGTAATGTAGAAATTGCTCTTAGTTACCTAATGTCCACCACAGCCAACAGGATTGGTTTTCTCCCTT
>JANHGB010003678.1:13650-23955 GCA_026283785.1 Coracopsis vasa | reverse complement strand
ACTCAGGACAAATTCCAAACGTAATGAGCTATGCAAAAAATCAGAACAGCTATGCAATTAAAGAAGAAAACCCCAAACAAAAATAACACACCAGCACCACACTGTCAGGCCCTGAGTGCTCTAAAAGCCCCCAATGACAGAGCAACCCCACCTGCAGTCTCCACCTACCAACCCAGCCACAGAGCCCAGGAGCTCTATTTAAGCTGTACTGCAGGAGCTCCCGTCTGGACCTCAGCCACAGGCGTGCTGGCTCACAGACTTGCTTCCCAGCTTGACCTCAGGACACCTTTGCCATGACAGAGCTCCCTGGCTGTCACTGGACCTGATCCTCACTGGCAGACTGACTTCCTGGTTTGACTTCCCATCACCAGACCTGCCTCATCACCACACTCTTCCCTGATGCACTCACTGGAGGCTGGACTGAACCTGGTCCCCAAGCCCCAGGTCTGCCCTACCTGCCTCTCTCAGGCACTGCGAGACCAGGCCCTACTGTGAGCACAGCCCCTGGCAGGGAACTGCTGGCCTTTGCTGCTTCTTGACTAGGAGATACACATTTCAATTCTCCCTGAAGTCCTTCTTCATCATTCATGTTTCTATCAAACTGCTGGGAAATGCATACAGATATTCAGTTCCATGTTGCAGAACTGGGAGTGAGGAACAGCAAAAAGTTATTTCTTCAGGGTTTAATGGAAGTGAAGGACACGCTGCAAAGTGGGATTAGAAGTACAGCACCATTTTCTTGGCCACCTGGAGCCAACATTGTGTGCTGCATTCTTCCAAGAGCTCTTTATAATCGTTAATATAGCCAAGGTTGGAAAGGACATGTGGAGACTGTTTAGTCCAACTTCACCCACTCAAGCAGGTTGCTCAAGACCACGTCCAGCCAAGTTTTGAGCAACATCAATGACAAAGACACCAGAAGCTCACTGGGCAACCTGTTCTAGTGCTCAACCATTCATACAGTAAACTTCTTTTTCTTTTTCTTTTCTTATTTTAAATGGAATTTCTGGAAATTCAGTTTGTGCCCATTACCTCTGACCACATTACTGGGCATTGCTGAAAAAAACCCTTCTTACAACTTCTCATCAGATGCTTATATACACTGGTATGATCCTTCAAAGCCTTCTTTTCTCAGGGGTAAATTCCAGTTATCATAAAATGGGTTGAACTGGAAGGGACCTTCATCTAGTTCCAACTCCCCTGCCATGGGCAGGGACACTTTCCACTAAAGCAGATTGCTTCAAGCCCCATCCAACCTGGCCTTGAACACTGCCAGGGATGAGGCAGCCACAGCTTCTCTGGGCACTCTGTGCCAGGGCCTCATCAGCCTCACAGGGAAGAACTTCTCAACATCTAATCTAAACCTACCCTCCTTCAGTTTAAAGCCATTACCCTTGTCCTGTCCCCATGGGAAACCCCTCTCCAGATTCCTTGTTGGCCCCTTTTAGGTACTGGAAGGCTGCTCTAAGGTCTCCCTGGAGCCTTCTTCAGGCTCAACAAGCCCAGCTCTCAGCCTGTCTCCATAGGAGAGATGCTTCAGCCCTTTGTATCATCTTTGCGGCTTTCCTGTGGACCCACTCGAGCACATCCATGTCCTTCTTATTTTGGGGGTCCAGAGCAGGCCAGTACTCCAGGGTGGGGTTCTCATAAGAGCAGAGGGTTCAAATCACCTCCCTCAACCTGCTAGTCACGATCCTTTTGATGAAGCCCAGCATTAGTTTCTGAGCTGTGAGCGCACACTGCTGGCTCATGTTGTGTTCTCCCATGTACTCCTTTCCATCACCAGACCTGCTCCAGTATGCCTATGTCTGTCTTGGACCAGCAATCCCAGAACTGGACATGGTACTCCTCAACCTGCTGGCACTGCTCTTCCAAACACTGTCCAGGAAGCTGCTGGCCTGCTTTGCCACAAAGACACACTGATGACTAACGATCAACCTGTCATCCACCAAGACTCCTGAGTCATTCTCTGTGGGGCTGCTGTCCAGCCAGTTGGGCCCCAGCCTGCACTGGCACAGGGGGTTATTCCTTTAGGAGCAGGGCTTTGCACAGCCCTGTGTTAACTTCATCAGTCCACTGAGCTGGCTCATTTCTACAGCCTCTTAAGGTCCCCATCTGTGGCAGCACAACTCTGTGGTCTATCAGCCACTCCTTCCAGTTTTGTATCACCTGCAAACTTGCTGAAGGTGAGAGGCATTGGTTGCACTTCAAATCCTTTGTTCAGTTCTGGGCCCCTCACTCCAAGAGAGACATTGAGGTGCTAGAGCAGGTCCAGAGAAGAGCAATGAATCTGGTGAATGGTCTGGAGCATGTCTGATGAGGAGCGGCTGAGGGAACTGGGGTTGTTCAGCCTGGAGAAAAGAAGGCTCAGGCAGGATCTTACTGCTCTCTACAACTACCCGAAAGGAGGCTGTAGCAAGGTGGAGGTCAGCCTCTTCTCCCAAGTAACAAGAGAAGAGGAAATGGCCTCCAGTTGGGCCAGGGGAGGTGTAGATTGGATATTAGGAAAAATATATTCACCAGAAGTGTTGTCAAGCACTAAAACAGGCTGCCCAGGGAAGTGGCTGAGTCACCATCCCTGGAGGTATTTAAAAGACCTGTACATGTGGCACTTAGGGACATGGTTTAGTGGTGGACTTGGCAGCGCTGGACTTCATGATCCTAAAGGTCTTTTCCAACCTAAACGATTCTATGATTCTGTCCCAGCCATTAATGAAGACGTCAGATAAGGGAAAATAAAGCACTGAGTATCTTGGCCTCTTGTGTGTCCCTTTGCCTCCAGACCCTTTGCCCCACTCCGCAGACACCTTACATTTTCCTGGTCTTTTTTTTGCTGTCCATTTGCCTGTAGAAGTCCTTGTTGCCCTTCACATACCCTGCCAAATTTAACTCCAGATTGACTTTGGCTTTAACAGCATCCCATTCATGGTTGGACAGTGTCTCTTACTCTCCTTCTGATGCACCTGGCCCTGCTTCCACTTCTTGTATGCTCCCTTTTAACATTTGAATTTTGAACCAGAGAACTCCAAAGACACAATTTTTCATGACATATAATATTCAAGTTCTGCAGAGTGCATCCCTAGTCTTAGTACCACAGAAAAGCTTAAAGGTGCCATTTAATGTTGGAAGTGTTACCTTTCAGGTGACAGAAGCCCTTGTCCCTTGAGGTCTTTAAACATCCACTCACATTTAAGAACAGGGGTATTAATTGCAGTCTGGTGGCATACATCAGTAGTTGTATGCCTGTTCACATTTCCCTGCAGTTTTCTCCTGAAATTCCTACTGGAGCTCCAAAAAGGACCAGATTTGGCTAAACAGTAAACAATTTTAAAAAATTCACATCCTTACAAAACAAACCAACTTAAAAGTATATTTTGAGATGACAATTTATAGAAATTTATACTAAGATATAGTATCAACCAGTAAAAGGATTGGGATAAAATGGATTTATAGAAAAAGAATACTGACCAGACATTTATCAAGCAGAATCATTCAACATACCTCTTCCTTTTGAAAGGTGACTTTGGCATGTCAGCCACAGGGATCATCTGCTCTCCTGGACGTACCCACATAATGGGACCATCATCACTGTCTTTACGACTCTCTAATTTTAAGCTAGAAAGTGTTCCCCATGGCAGTGTACACTAATGGGAAATACAAGCCACAATTTTCAAGTGAGTTACTTTAAAAACTTTTTAAAAGCAGCCTTTATCTGTCACAACAAAAACATTTATTACACCACTCAATTACCTAAGCAAGTATTATGTACTCTCACTTTACTGTAACAGTACTAGATAGTACATTGTCCCCCTTCTCCCAACCCATTCCCTTCTGTCCTTACTTTTAAGAAGGGTGATTCTTCCAACATATCAAGGAATTCAGGGAAGTAATCCCCCACTTCCTCATCAACTGCTCCAACCAGGCTGATCTGTCTCATTGGGCCAGCTCTATACGTACCATGAGAGTATGTTCTTTTTACCTACAAGTAGAATATGACAGCAAAAGTTATACCGAGTCCAAGGCTCAAAGTCTACATTCAATAAACACCTTTAATCTCTATGCTTACGCTTTTTGATCAATATTGGTCTTGCAGTCTTCAGTATACTTAAGATTATGAAGTCAATCACTATGAACTCATTATCAAAGACAGAAGTTCTTAAAGATATATGAAATTTGTATTTTATTTATTTTAAAGGCTGAAGATAAGGTTAACTACTTATTGCCTTTCAAGAAAATATCATTCCAAAGTAGTAACTGTGAAAAGCTATTAAAGTATATTCTGCTCAGTTACTAGTAAATAAGGATTCTTACCTGGATTACTCAAGTCTAGCTGAATTTTTACCTTTTTCCTGTAACAGTTAGGCAGGACCCTGAGTTACAATTAAACTCTTAAGTATTTCCTCTGCTAATAATCCTCTTCAGTATGGCCTCTGTGTGAGCACATAAACTAGAGCTACTAATTATCACAGTGAAGACAAGGCTCATAAAGAGTTAGCAAAGGAAGAGAGAGAATGGTAACTATTCCTTCTTTTGTTCTGCTGTGTTAACATGTCTTGTGCTCCCTTAAAGCTTAAAGGGCTGTAACATGCACCTCTCATGAAAAATCTTTACTTTGAACCTGAACAGAAACACATATTCTTACAAGGCTTTTTTCAATAATCTGATCTGTCATGTTACATCTACAAAATACTTAAGCACGAGACTGATGAGGATCACGTCCCCTTAAGCTTCCAATCTCCTGTTTAGCAGGCTGAAAGACGTAGTGCTATTAATAGATGAAATATGACTAGATCAGAGCAGAGGAAAGAGCAGATGGATTGCTGCACAAGCAAGTAAGGCTCTCATGTTGCATCTCTAGATGTTCTGCATCCAAAGCAAGAAAATTTAAAAAGAAGCAAGGAAAGCAGCTAATGCAGTACTGCTTACCTACGGCCCTCCCCCAAACAGCCCACTAAAAGTCCTAGTAATTATGGCAGTGCAGAGGAGAATTAGCGGCAGTTCCTGAAAACAGGACTAAATCATACAACATGGAACAACAGCATGCCCTTTGGAGAAACTAAACTGATGTAACCAAACGCATTCCAGAGATGCAGAACCAAATTATCTTCTTCAGATCACCTCGCTTATCATACACACCCAGGAAATGGAGGACAATTTACAAGATGTCTGAGATTGTAGCTTGTATGGCTTGAACAAGCCATACTGAAAAGAGCAATACTGCTAGACAGTAGTATTCCCCTATGCCCCAAACCCTTAGTCATACATTCCTGTAACTTTTTTGCACAGCCAGTCGGTGATTTTGTGATAAAGCATCAGAAAACATTAATTTCTCCTGAACCTGCATCAGCTCAGCCCTCAGCTGTATGTGGCACAAAGCATCAGGAGTTCACACACCTAAAGCACTGGGACAAGGAAAGAACACTCATTTGTCACTATTGGCTTACTGGATAGACCAATTCTAAAGTACTCTAAAACCACTTTCTGAAGCTACAGATAGTCATAAATCTGTTACTCACAGTTTATTGATAAACCTAACATGCAAAAGGATGTTTCTTTCACTGGCATAAGTAACTTAGTATTCCACCATAGCAGACCAAGATATTAAGCTGCTGTTTTCATCCGCACCCAATTAAAGGGAATAATTTTTCTGCCTTTTTTCTTGCTTCCTTCTGCTACCACTACCATTATCCCAAGTAACAAGTGACAGGACAAGAGGAAATGGCATCAAATTGCACCAGGGGAAGCTTAGACTGGATATTAGGAAAAATTTCTTCACCACAAGGGCTGTCAAGCATTGGAACAGGCTGCCCAGGGAAGCGGCTGAGTCACCATTCACAGAGGTATTTAAAAGGTGTGTAGATGTGATGCTTAGGGACATGGTTTAGCACTTGGCAGTGCTGGGTTAACAGTTGGACTCGATGGCCTTAAAGGTCTTTTCCAACCTAAACAATTCTATGATTCATATAGCATATGACAAACTAGTTATGGAACTACTTCAACTGAAAACTCTACAACTTCCCTCAAAAATAGTAACTGAAGTGAAGTTAGGAGAGGCTGTGAAGCTTTCAGCTGATCAACTCACCCATCTGGCTTATGTACCACTAGGTGCTGGCAATGAAGCATGAAGTCATAGAAGTGTTGAAGTACAACACAACCTTTGCTTAAGCTGGATCAAACAAAAAGAGGCTGTGTCATTCTCTTGCATTAAGGTAATGGGAGATGATGATGGTAAACCCACTACTGAATTCAGAATAAGTAAAACTTGAGAATTATGTTTCTGTGACTAGTATGGCATCAACTGATTTTCAAGTGTAACTTGCTCATTTTAAGTAAGGAGCTCTAAACAGCAAATATTTTCGCATGAACATCTTAATGTCCAAAAGAATCTGACGACTAAATCTGAATATATATATAAAAATACTGACAACAACATATTTGAGTATTATCATCTTACAAATAGGAAACATTTTAGACACTGTGTTATAGATGTTTCCATTTTCTGTTTGAAAAAGGCACAAACTGGAAGGAACAGCCCAGAGAAACTAAACATTTACAGAGATTAATTTAAAAAACATAAACTGAAGCAAGACACAACTGAATTCCTATTTTTAATATAATAGGTGGTGTTGCTTGAAGTACCAACATTTTCCTGCAAGAATTTTAAGTGTTTAAATTCTGTCAGTTTTTCAGCTTTAAAAGCAGGAAAAAGCAGTTCTCATTGAAAACAAATAATCCTAACCCAAAATAATTTCAAGAAACCCACAAAGAAAGCCCCACCAAAGACCAACAAAAACATTAAATCACCATAAAAATATGCTGGGAGATGAGCAGGAATAGTGGGTTTCCATCTCACTACACAAGTGCACAAAGGCACATTTGTAGTGCACTTAAACATTTGTATCTTGGACTGGAAACATCCATCTCACATTCACTGTTATTCCTCTAAACCTGTGATCTGGAATGCTGCATCATGAAGAGGCAAGGCAGCATTTTTTCATTTGGCACATTCTGATGATGTTCCCAAACGTTTTCTGTTCCTTGCCAACTCTTTTCAAATCCTTAAATGCTTGTGTGTGTTTTGAGTTCCACACAGGAACCAATACTGAAGCATCAACATCTCATATTGATGAACATCAACATTTCACGTCAACTGAACACATACTCATCAAAATTGCTCTGAGTTTAAAGTACTTGCAAACCTACCTTTTGCTTTTAAAACATATGTACTTCATACTACTTTCTTTCCCTCACTGTTTTTAAGTTAGGGTTTTGGTGGCAAAATAAAATGCCTTGACAGTTCTAGCATTACTCAAAGGTGATCCACTATCACTAAAGTTTTCATTTCAACAAATATACCATTTCCCAATTGGAAGTTTCTGGAAATGCAATTTCAAGATTTTTACTATAGTATAGTTCCACCAGTGTCTTTTTACTACTGTAGTTCGTTTATCACTTCATGTTTCACCTTGCAGCTGAAATCCTCAAATAACACAATAGATGGACAGACATTACCTACTATTCTGAATTCTGGTGACACAAAACTAGTGTGGTGTAACCAGAATTAAAAATAAATAAATTAAGAATAGCATCAATTCAATACCTTCATGAAAAAAATGATCTTGTGAAAGCAAAGTAGCTATTATGCTTTTGTAACTCGGGCAGATCTATGACAAGGTTCCGCCTCAGATCCTGTCCAAGCTGCAAGTACAAACCTCTAGGATCTTGTTAAGGTTTAGTTTTTTGTTAATAGAAACACATGATCAGAGAAAACAACATACAACTGTCATTCCATACTTATTGGCTGAACCTGTCAAGAAGCACTCTAGAAAGGTAACTACTGTCTAAGTGGAAAATAAATGAGCATGTATTGCAGATTTCTAATGCTGTTCCCTGTGGACTGAATCTTTGTACAAACGTATTCAACAGGGGAGTACTTTTTTTGTTTGGAAGACAATAGGCTGCCATCATCTATCATAAAAGTCCCTACATGCAATCTTACAGATTATTTGATTACAAAAATAACAACAGGGCAATATATAAGCTTTAACAGAGCTCATATTCTATTTTTCATCATCCAGAAGGAAAAAGAATGAAAGGAGGCTCTACATTGGGAAATCTGCATAAAAGGAAAGCTGCTAAAAAACACTGAAGCTTTTTAATAACTACCCAAACATTCAAAAAGCATAAAAGCAAGGAGTGAATTCTATTGAAAGCAAAGTTCTGCTGAAAGCTATTGAAACATAACAGAAGAGATACATAGCTCCAAAGAATTCATCCCAGAACACAGGAAAATAACACAATATAAGGAAATGGACACTGGACAAATCTTCAATGATAAGAAAATGAAACACCAACTATTTCAGATTTTCTTGAAAGAAAAATATTTTCAGCAATTTCCCACAAATACAAGAACAACAAATAGTTTGAAGCAGGATTTCACAAAGTAGGAAAAGAGAAAACAGGAAAAAACTCTCTAAAAAGATAAGCTTTTAACAGCTAAACAAGAAGGACAGCAAAGTGAAGATAACATTGAAAGGCGCTAAGACAGGACTGGAATGAAAAGCTCTGTGTCCAAAACTTTAACAAGTGAAAACAACTGCTCATCTTAAAGTCACAACACAAACATGAACTATCATTACTAATGCGTTTCTTCCCCTAAAACACATTATTCCACATACTGATATCAGAACTAACAAGATCTTTGGTAAGGGAGAGAGGATCTGATTACACAGGATACAATTCAATGTGAATAAAAACAAAGAATTATACTCACATATCTATAATTAACTGCACAAACATGAAAAGGGGAGTGACTCACTTAGCAGGAGCTGCTGCTACAGCAGGTCACAAACTGCTCTGAAAAAGGCAGGAATAGATAACAAAGAGCAGTAATTTGCAAGACACCTGAAGCAATCTTCTACTCCTTGACAATACACAGGCAGACACTGCCCATTTTCAGCACCCTATTGTAAGGAAAAGAATGACTGAAGACAGCATAATGGGAGAGCAGGAAGACCAATAAGGGTAACACATGTAATGGCAGACTGAAGGAACTCAAACTACTTAATCTAAGGTGGGGGGGGGGGGGGTGTAAGAAGGAGCTGTTAAGCAATCTTCAAATACAGAGAACAGTGAAAGAAAAGCATAAACTGTCTCCCTTGTCCACTAAAGATCAGAACAAAAGTTCTGGCAGGAGGATTAAGACACACAAGAAAACATTGAGATTTTTCTGACAATTTCTTTGGGAAGTGTGGAATTGCTTAGAGATCTCCAGCAAACACATCAGATAAGCACTTGTCAGATACAGCTTAAAAATAGTCGATCTTGTCTTGAAGCACAGGAATTGTTGGATATTGCTCGGCATTTTACTTCCCCTGTACTAAGAAATTACCTCTGGGACAAGACTGAAGCATAGTAAAATCAATCCACTAAGCACTGTTATGCTTAAACATAAAGTGTGCACTTTGGGGTTTCAGCAAGGCAAGAAAAATCTACATTTGCCTAGCCTGGGGACACAGCAATGGGTTCAAAATATTCAAGGCCTTTGCCTCAATAGCACTAAATAGCTTAACTGAAGTGATGTAAGCTGCAAGTAGGTGGCAAAAGCTGATTACTTATGTTCTTTGAAAACCCCCAAAGGTCCTGGCAAGTAACATTCATAGCTACCAGATAACTGATGTAGCTGTTGCCATCTACACAAGTGATGGAACCCAGGGATGTATTTATAGCAGACAGTTTTCCACCGCCCAAATGAGTGACTTACTTAAACACACATACAAGCTAGGATATGAAAATCTCCCCAGTTCTTCTCCCCCCAAAATTAAAAGCTAATTCTAATGAAAGAGAATCAGTTCCAACACAAACTCTTCTCTCCTGTGTCTGCTGAACTATTCTCACAAGCTTCTGCCCACTTCTCATCTCCTAACAAGTGTAACTATATGACTTCTTTCTGACACCAGTATATTGGGAAGGAAGCTGAGACAAGTTAATTTTCAACTCTACAGTTGTGAAACTGAGTAGATTACTTGAGAGATGCAGACTTCCCAGGTAGGCTTCGGAGGACTACCAACAGTTCTGATCTCGCCAACAGACTTACTGTGGAATCTGCCTCTTACCACAGAACGCAGTGACTTGAAAATATGCATTACTTAAATCCAAAAAAACTCATCTGCTGCAAAACAGGAGGCAGAGGATTATGAAGTAATATTGAGAAATAAAAACTCTGATAAAATACTCTGTAATACTTCCTATTTCAGGCTCAGCTCATCCCTCCTTTTTTTCTTTTTTTTTTTTTTTTTTTTTACA
>JANHGB010003678.1:0-11703 GCA_026283785.1 Coracopsis vasa | reverse complement strand
GCTTCTTCCTTATATCTAACCCGAACTTACCCTGTTTAAGTTTGAACCCATTACCCCTTGTCCTGTCACTGCAGTCCCTAATGAAGAGTCCCTCCCCAGCATCCTTATAGATCCCCTTCAGATACTGGAAGGCTGCTATGAGATCCCCATGCAGCCTTCTCTTCTCCAGGCTGAACAGCCCCAACTTTCTCAGCCTGTCTGCATACAGGAGGTGTTGAGATTATAATAATATATTAAAAAAAAAAAAAAAAAAACAAAACAAAAAACCAAACAAATGTAAGACTGTTTAATACAGAAATCTAAGAATAATTGCCCTTTTTTTTTGGAAGTGAAACTGGTAAAGGATCAGTGCTCGTTTAGGGCTGTAGCAACACTCCAAACTAAACTTAACCAAGTTCTGTATGGAAAGCTTATTGAACATGGTTCTAGCTCTAGTTTTACTTAAAAAAAAA
This sequence comes from Coracopsis vasa, assembly GCA_026283785.1. NCBI lineage: Eukaryota > Metazoa > Chordata > Aves > Psittaciformes > Psittacidae > Coracopsis > Coracopsis vasa. The sequence goes on along the minus strand of JANHGB010003678.1, from coordinate 11,251 downwards.
AAAAAGACTATTTTCCCATAAAAAAGTGAAGACATAGTTTATCTACACAAATCGCCCATGAACCGCAGTTTATTTGCAGGTGTACAGGCTAGTTCCACAATGTACTTGCACCAAGTACAGTCACTGTATACATTCATACCAGTTCAATATACCAAACATGCAGTGTGCACACAGCACAGCACGTGATTTATGCACCCAACAGTACAGCAGGCACCAAGAAAACCCTAGCAACAATTAACAATAACCAAACCCAGCAAATAACTTGTTGCGCAAACCAGATGTGATTTGAAGCGGCATTTCCAGAAGTCTCCCACGGAAGACTCTCCCACCAGCATCACTTCCCAAGCACCGATAGAGCACAGCTACCCTGAGGGGAGGCCACCATCCGCGGGTAGTCTTTTACATCCCAGGCTGCAGGCCCAGCAGTCTCTTACAAGTCAGTCTTAGTTTTACTTATATCTATCAAAGAAGTGTTTTAATGTCGAAACGGACAAAATTCACCACACTTAACATCATTCACACCCACCCAGCACTGAATTGGCGCATATGAGGAGAAAAGCGCAAGCTCCCTACCCGTCAGCCAATAAGGGCGAAGCCTCTGACTCTGCCTCGTTCTGGTACGTCCCGAAGCCAATCAGGTCGGCCAGCGTTGTGTGGCGGAAGTTGGGATTCGGTGAATGAGTGGTGTCATGGCTGCAGCTTCCGCTGTGGTGCGGGCTCTGGAAGCGCTGGGTGAGGAGGGCCCTGGTGTGCGGGCGGGGGAGCTGAAGTGGAGCTGGGCCCGCAAGGTGCAGTGTGTGAGGGGAGGATAATGCGGGTCGTGGGGTGTGCGGGCGTTCCGGACTGCCAGCCTTTTCCCCTCTTGAAAGCTTAGCCGCGGAGCCGTCTCGCTCAGGGCCATGGGCCAGCCGTTCCCAACAGGTCCTGGCGAAAGCTTGTGGGTGACAGGAGAGGGCTTTCCCGGGCTGGCCGCCGGCCGCCTCGGGACTTGGCCGCCGAGAGGTGGCGTAGATGTAGCAGCGTATCCTTAGGGAAAGCAGCGGTCTTGCGCTGCGGGTCTCAGGGCAAGTTGAGGGGCTTGGTGCAGATAGTGCTCCACGGGGCCGGAGGAATTACGCGGAGCTGTCAGACCGTGCGATTGCATAGGACTGAAGTCTTAAGGAGTCTCTCTTCTTGGACTTGACTTGGGATGCTGGTTATGAGCAGATTATGTTAACGTAATTCGTGACAAACTCCCTTAAAGAAAGCTTTGCTGTAAAAGTAAATGCATGTATCATGACACAGGAATTCTTCAGGGAGAGATTAGATTCATTACTGTAACGCTTTAAGTATTTGTTTTTGATCGTTGCTGCTTGTGTTTTTTAGATGTTGGTGGTGCAGCAGATAAGATTAATTTAATACCTCAAGACTTTTTTGCAGAGCTGGTAAGTAGGGCAATAAATTGGATGGGGAAAGAAACCTTTTTGTTTAACATCTTCTGGTTTTTGTCTGTTGCAAATGGGTTCTCATGTATGTGGTAGCTCAGATTTACGTGACTCATGAAATGGACCAGTCCTGCTAAAAGCAATGGGATTGCTTTACATTTATGTTTTTATCATGGCAGACTTTTTAAAATGTATTTTTGCCTTTCGTCTAAATGAGGCATCAAGGTAGTTTGTTTAGAGAACATTCAGCTCGTTTACTGTAGTGTGGTGTACAGGATGCCTGTTCAATTACTATGAAAATGGTGTGTTAAGTAGGAATAGCTAGTGAGGCAGTAACTGGAATTCTTGACTGAATTTATTTGTTTTTCTTACTTTTGATACAATTTTAATGTCAGTCATTTCAACGACTTTTTTTTCTTGAGTTCACATTTAAAGCAACCTCCTGTTGTTCATCTTTGCATTAATCAGTTTTGTTTTTGTTTTGTAGTCTCCAAGTATTCAAGCTAGCTTTGTCTTGTATATTAAAATATGAATTAAGAATGTTTTCAAACTTTCTTTACAGTGTGAACAAATAGTTCAACATCTGAACCATAAGATCCCTGGTGTAAATACAGCTGAACTGTGTCAGGTAAGTTTGGATACTAGCGCTTACAAGCAATTATATTAGCTGTATATGCCGTAAAGGATAGACTCCCTAAGTCTTTTTTTGTGTGTGTATATACAAAGAGGTTTTTATTAAGGTATAATTAACTATTAAGGTATAATTTATTATTAACTGTAATTGTTTTAACGTTCTGTTTCCAGAGAATTCAAACATCTGGGATTGAGATTGGTGTTGGTGACCTGGCAAAAATAGCTAACATTGTTTCATTTCTATTTAGGTAAGCACAAAATAATTTACTTTGCCTCATGGTTTGTTTTTTTTTTTTGCCTTTTTTTTTTTTTCCCTCCACCCCAACTTAATAGTGGCATTAAATAGTGACATCAAATATGGGTATAAATGAACTGACTTGGGAAAAGGGCAAACATTTGTAATTCTCAGTGCACAAAGAAAGAACTTCTGGCCTTAGTTTATATTCTTAAAAATATGTAGTTACTTAATATATTGGGTTTTTTTTTTAAAAAAAAAGAAAAGTTAAAGAGAGGAAATTGTTTTGTCATCCTGTTTGCAAGCTTTAGAACTACTGTCAAAACAAAAGAGGAAGCTAAGCTCTGTTCAAAAGCTAAATCAGCTAGGCCTTTGTAGTGTTAATATAACTGAAGAAACCATACCAGTAGTAATTCAATATACTACTTCTTTCCCCTCTATAAAATATAAAGCCTTAAATTATGTTAGACCATGCTACTTGAAGGACCAACTCTTTTGCTCGTTTATTAATCCCTCTTGAGGAGTGGATCTGCATGATCCTGGCTGGGATTTTTATGTTTTTTTTGACCTGTTTCTGTAGAGGTAGTTGAGTGGCAATTTTCCTCTAGATGTGCTGGCTTTTCAGTTGAGGGTTTACTGTGTCATTTGACTTCTGTTAGTACCAATTATACCATTACCTAGAGGTTCTTACTTGCCTTTGGTACTTAAATTACCTCTCCTAAATGTTTAATTAGAAAGTGCCTTATTTCTAAAGTAATAACATTTTTTAACTGCTCTTTGTGCACAGTTTTCACTAATTATTCCCTTTCTTAGTTTTAACAGCACTTGGAGGTTGTGATCATTTTTGTTTTAACGTTGCATATTGTGCAAGCCCTGCAAGGCTTGGTTTCTGCATGTTAAGACATACTAAAAGTCAAGTTCATGGGTTTTTTTGCATGTGGATCCATAAGAGTAGTAAAATATTCTGGGGAAAAAATATGTTAGGGTACCTAATAATTCTAAAATGTATAGACACATAAAGCAGAAATAAATTGCCTATTTGGTGTGAAGCGAGGCATTTTATTAAATTTGTGGAGAGTAAAATTGATGTGGTGTTCTTTGGATATACCTATAGCACAGCAGCCAGAAACAGTCTCTCTACGGAAGAACTCGTCACCACCTTGGGCAATGCAGTCAGCACGCTGCCGAAACATGTTCTTCAGGTCATTCGTCATGTGTGGAATGAGCAGGGCAAATCCATTAGTGTGTCAGAAGATGCAAGAAATACAGCCACAGTGGGGCAGGTAACTAAATGACAGAGTGCAGCTGAGCTATTAACTATTCAGATATGTCAGTGCTTCATTGTGTGTATTGTATTGTCAATGACGTGGTAGTATCTTGACTGCTGAAACCTTTCAAACACATATATATATGTATATATACACATATAGATATATTTATGTTCATATATGTTGCCAAATGCCTACCCAGATAAAGGAGCTTATTATAAAATAAAGGTTGACTGCTGAACAGTTTTCTAACATTGTTGCTTGTACAATGAAGTTAGTTTTTATACTTCTTTAAAAATTAGCTTTCATAGGACTACTAGGGAAGGTGAGTGGCAGTCAGTGTGGCAGTCAGTTGTTTTGGCTGCTTATGTAAATCTGTTTTAATTTTAATTGTTCTTTCGAGTTGATAACATCAGCTCTTGATTGTTTTATTCTTTGTTTCCTTAAGTAAGTTTAATTTTTTTTAAAGATAACTTTCAAATTTTCAATAACTTTTTCAAATTACAGCATTCCTTTTTTTCTCCCATTTTGAAAAAAAAATGGAGTGTATTTGCACTTTAAAATCTTTTTTTCTAACAGTTAAGAGTACAGAATTAGGGAAAAAAATATTTTGCCTGAGTTTCGGTAGTAAGCTTTTCTGAAGGGTCCCTTCACTTTATGCATGTTCTGCCTATCATAAAAGGCTAAAAATGATAACTTACCTGCCTGAAATGTTTTTATAATCTGCTTTGATTTATCTAAAATTAATTTACGAAATGCCTTGATTTTTTTTTCTCTCCACTACTGCTATTATAAAATTTTTTTGTGCGCTGTGTGAGGTTTTGCTCATATTGCCACTTGATTTAGAAACATCTTAAAAAAAAAAAACAAAAAAAAAAACAAACCCAAAAAAATGAAACAGACCAAAAAAAAACCCCACAGAAACCAAAACACACACCAAAAAAAACCCACAAAAAAACAAACAATCAAAAAAAAACCACAAACACACACAAAAAAAAAAAAGCTAGAAAAAAACATGCATGATATACAAGCCAGGTGAACTCTATGGCTGAAGCTCCTCTTACTAGAACTTAAAACAGACTGTATTTGACTACTGACAGTACTTGAATAAGGAAAATAGATTTAATGAAGGAACTTATTGCTTGTTTCGTCACTGTTAAAAGAATGTTTTTTGTATTTGCAGTAATATTTGAATGTGTATGTTTCCCATTTGTATTTAAGCTCTAAATGTTCTGTATTGTCAAGAAGACATCCATCTGACAGAATAGCAATGGTAGGTTAGATCTTTCTTTACCTTTTTTTTTTCCTTTGTAGTTTGTAGATATTAAATGGAAACTGGGAGTTGCAATGAGCTCCGACACGTGCAGGTCTCTGAAGTATCCTTATGTTACAGTGACGTTAACAGTGGCAGACCCTTCAGGACAACTGACAGACAAAACTTTTGAAATGACGATCCCCCAGTTCAAGGTCTGTAATCAGTGTTGCTTGAGTCAGTCACATTCTTGTGAAAGAGCAGCTGTATACTTTCATGTGTATGTTGGGGTTGATAATTTACTAATACAGTCTTACAAAGATGAGGCATTAAACCATCTGAAACACTGAAGCTAAATACTTATTTCATAGCATATAGTTTTATGTCACTTATTCAGAAATGTTAATTTAGCAGTAATTAACCTGTTCTTTTATGAATAAGCTAACAACTGAAGACATAGACACTTGTATCTTTCTTGTCAGCTGTCTCTCTGCCTTATGAAAAATGGATAGAACATTTTAAATCTAGGGAACCTTTCCCCAGCCTTACAATCTAAAACTTGGGTTAAGTCTAACACTTGCTAATGATGAGGAATGGAGGTCAGTCTGCTTTGTCACCACTGGCTTTTAACTGTTATGCCTTCATCTATTAACATACATAATTTTGTTTGATTTTGCATAATTGTGGCACTTGTTGTCATTCCTGTTTAAAGGGCAAATACAAAATTTAGAATCTTGCACAAGCTTACAAACAAATCCTTAGAGCTGGACTGGCAGAAATTTGAGAAGAATATTCTGAATCCTTAGGTGTTGTGAAATACTAACTCTGGTTGAAAAATACTCAGTAATTTGGTGCTCAACTGCTATAAGAAAGGGACTCTATACTTGATAATCCTGGTTTATTTCAGCAGGGAACATTTGCAAGAAAAGGTTTTTTGGTGGTGGTCATCTTGTTGAGTTTTTCTGTGCAGTTTTGTTTGGTTGTTTATTTTGGGTTTTCTGGTGGTTTGTTTTTTTTTTTTGGGGGGTGAGCGAGCCTACTTTGTGTTTTTCTTTCATAGCCGATTTTCCTATTAATAGGCAAATCAATGCAAATAAGGCATCACCTGTGTATATTTAATAGTAAATGTATCAAAACACCAACCAGCCCACAAAAAGTAAAGCAGAAACTTTCAGTTCAAGCTGCAAATTCTAATTGGAGGAAAGAGGGAATGTGAGAAATATGAATTGTGATTTTTGTCTAACATGCTAGTTTGAACTACAGTTTGAGGTTTTCTTCAAGCAACTGAAATTTATCTTAATTCTTGCTTTTTAGAACTTCTTCACACAGTTCAAGGAAATGGCAGCTGTTCTTGAAACAGTTTGAACAGAACTTTTATTTACCCTGAAATTTTGGACAGACTTGATCAAGTAAACTTTCCGATCTGCACAGGGAATAAAGTGCCATTGTTCAGCAAGGTTTGTATCCTTGTCTCTTCAGCAGGTATTTGTCAGCATCATCCTTGCATTGCTTTGAAGATTTCTTCACTTTTGAACACTTGAAGCAACTGCAGTATTTGTGAAAATGTGTTCAACTTTGTTCATTCTGGTAGACAAAAGATCAGAATGTGTACGAAGAAATATCACTTTAGACTTTCTAATATCCAACAATAAGAAACTACACATTGAACTCTGGAATGCAGAAAGACACCTGAAAATGTTGACTGGGAAGATACTGAGAGAAGTATAAACACAATGTTAACACTTTTGTCTGTAAAATTGAGATGCACTTGGACTCAACAGTAATATTAAGTATAAGGAGTATATGAAGTTACATGTAACAAGCATACAGTTACTGTTGAAGAATAGCAATGTCAAGTAGATAGTTGCAGGTATTTGCAGATCTGGATTCAGTCTTCTTTTAATAACTGGAGTCTTAATAGCTTGTTTATTTCAAATACTTATTTCCCATCACCTGTACTTGTAAAAACTGAGTTAATGCAATAAGCTTTTCTGAAGACCCAAAATTTATTCTCTGAAATGATTAGCAGTCTGCTTTATAATAAAGTTAGAATATTGATGTAGTTGCTTCACTTCAGGCTCTGAACTGGAAAAGTCAAGAGGAAACATGAAAATTCAGGCTGGAGTGTTAGCCAAGCATGTCAGAGAAAGGACCAGGCTAAAAGTCAGCAAGATTTCTTTCCTCGTGTTGTGTGGCAGGAGTCCATTGGGCTGTGGTGTTCTCAGAGAATATCCTGACCAACAAAATTTTTACTTTGATTCTGAAGATTTGGGGGCATTTCCAAAGGGGGAGTGATAAATCCGATGTGTTTGCATGCTCTTTTTTTGTTGTTGTTCTGGTCTTTCTTCCCCCCCCTTCATTCCCCTTGTTTCCCATATACAAAACACAAATTGCAAACATAGTGGGATGTAATAAAAACAATCCTTTCACATTTTGAGATGTGGTGGTGGTGTAGTAGAGCAGAGCAGGTAACTATGAAGAGAAGCAATTCATACTGATAAGCAGACTGAAATTTATGCTGCAGAGTGGTAGAGACTGAGAACCAGTTTTGCGAGGACAGATCCTCAAGGGATTTCAGGCTTCCTTAAATGAGAACATGTACCTTTCTAAAGACATTTTTTTTTCTTTTTTTTTTTTTTTCCCCTCTTATTAACTTTTTCTAGAAGCTGGCTGAAAGTCATTGGCACAGGTTACACCTGTCTTTGTGTCATGAAAATAAATGGCAGCACACTGCATGCTGCATTACTGCAGTCCTTTCAACAGAGATACACTGCCACTGTCTAGGCACTATGCATGGTGCATAAAAACAGTACTTGGAGTTGCTTGAAAGCCCAAATCAGTGAAAAAGTGTTGGCTTTAACAAGAGATAGCGAAGGCTGGGGCTGTTGGTCTGGGTGATACTTTCTTTGTGCTGCTGAAGTCTGAGGTGTTTGCTTTGTGTCTGGAGAGAATAGATTGCTCTTTTCTGGGATCCTCTCAGTGGAATGTCACAAAATGGTCTCGGGAACAGGCTTCCCATTTGCATTTTCCCTTTTCTGTCTGCAAGGGCTCAGGACTGAACACAGTGCTAAAAGAAGCCTCTAGATGTATGAAAAAGTGGTATGAGCAGCTGATTCATTTTTTATTGTTAATTTGCAGAAGTCAGAGTGTAAGGCTGCTAGAACTGGAAAACATTGTCATGCTTTGGCCTAGTGAATTAATTGGTTTACGTTAATGCAAGAGTTCCAGAAAAAGAATACTTTTTTTTTTTTTTTTCCTTTTCGGTAAAGCTGGAGCCTTAAAAATACTTTGCATGTGTTCTAATGCACTCAAATTCTTCATATAGCTGGAAATATTTGTGCCTTCATTGGAACTGGATGGAAGAGAAGATTTAGTTGTGTCTTACAGCGATTTAGTATATGCTAGAAGGTAATGAGGAACCTTCAAGTTACCATTTTACCTTTGTCCATCACCAAGAGGAGGAAGTTGGCAGCCTTTCAAAAATCTTATATTTTGTCAAGTCAAATGTTCTAGATATATTAATGAATATTTTTGAAATGTCCCTGAACTCCAGCAGCATGTTGTAACTGTGGCTGGAAGATGCCTGGACATGTGTGCTATACTGGTTTACTGCCTGAGAATTTTCAGAGGCATTTATGGACATCTAGGAGATGTGATTAAAAGTTGGCTATGTACTCAAACTTCTGAGATTTGTCCTGATCACTATCAGTTGGAATTCCTATACTGAAAGAATTAAGTACTTTATTAGTAAAACCTAACTAAAACCCTAACAGTTTTCAGGGTAGCCATATTAACATGTTCAAACAAGCTGTTAAATTGTTTGTCTATATGTGCAGAAACCAGACGTCTTCAGAGAGAATCAGGAGTCCTTGTGTGTTTCGAACTCTACTTGTTGATTGATATGCAGTTGTATAACATTAATATTTTTGTAAGCCCATTAAACATACAGGTAACAAAGGTGAAGATGGTCTGTATTTTGTTCTAAGCTGACTGCATGAAAGTTTGTCTCATAAATACTATAATGGATAAAGTTCAGGACTGGACTGTAAATAAACTTCTTTCCTCACTAAATTAGGATGAAGTTCAGACATTTGCAGTCTTTCTTTGTGCTAGGGTACCAAAGAATAACTGCAGGCTGCAAGGAATGTTTGTATCAGCTACAGCTAGACAAAATGTTGTACTGAACCAGGAAAAGATAGGACAGAAGAGATTCATGACATTTTGCAGGAAACTGCATACAGGTGCTTTTCTTTCCTTCACTGTATTTAGGAGATAAGTAAAAAATATTTCTTTTCAACATTGGCCTGGAACAGAGCAAGAGGAATGAAGGTGGAGGAGGGTCTTGCACAATAAACAAACCCAGGGGAGGGAATAATGAAGGAATCTCCTGGCAGTAACAATCTGTCATCTTCATCACATGACCTTTTTTGTTCTGCATTTTTTGCATTCATTTCAAACATATTGGCCTACTTGCAGAAAGCTGATGTGTAGAAAAATGGATAAAAGTCCAGAGGAAGAGTGCAAAAAGTGGCTGTACTCATGTCTGTGTGCTAGTGTTTTACATATTTAGCTTCTGCATGCTTTGGCCTAGTCATGGCCACAGTATAAAAGTATGTCTCTGTTCCTGCTTCCACAAAATTGTACTGCCTTTCTTTAGCAACATGTAAAAGGTATATAACCTGCAAGCCTACTTTTTTTTTTTTTTTTTTTTTTTTACCCTCTTGTCAAGCCTTTGCACTCAATCTTAACTGTAGGTGTAATGAGAGGGTATTTGCAACTCTATTGCAGAGGCATGCAGGGTTCTTCTGCTTAGCCCTTGGGGATACTAAAACAATACACAAAGTGCAGAAATCATTTAATCTACCTGCAGCAAAAACTGCCCTGGCTCTGAAGAACCTCTGTAACAGGGGGAGGGACTTCAAATTCAGCAACCTATGGCCTATCCCGTACCCTGTGGTCAATCATGGTAGTGCTTGTTTCTGAGACAGTTTTTTAGTAAAGCGTTGGTTGGGCTGCTAGCTTACTGGGCAAGTTTGAGTCTGTGCGGGTAAGTACATGACATAACAAATGCCTCGATGTGGTTTGAGCTCGTATGGTATGCTGCTACATGCTTCTAAGGCTTGGTCACCTGATAAATGACTGCTTTTGCTTGTCACTGGGCAATTTTAGCCAAATGTTTCCTTTACGTTTTGCTTCTACCATACAGCACTGTCCATACATACTTGTTTAGTTACACTTTTGGTGTTTGAGTCGTATGAGGAAGCGTGCATGTTAAAGGGATGGTGCCCAGCACTCCCCATACCTAGTCCTGGATGTTTTGAAAGATTTTCTAACTCTTGTTTCCAAGGCTTTTCTGAGGGAAGGTGTTAAAGCACCTGCCATTTGAACTGAGTTACTGGGATATGTCTGTTAATTACTTATAAGATTGTGTCATTGAGAAAGTAAGCAAGCTTAGATTCCTGATCTTTTCTGTGAAGGCTAGTTATAGTGTTCCCTCTGGGTTCCCTCTACTATATTTTCCTCCTATGGCTAATGAACAGTCTAGCTGATCTAGCTTAAGAACCATTTCTGTTCAGTATGTGTAGGTGCCATACTTTCCAAATACTCTGTTAGTGTTTACATTACAAATACTGTTAGATTTGTGAATTGGGAATTTCAGTGTCAGTTTCAGAATCAGAACTATAGACTCATAAACCGATTTGAAGTGGAAGGGGCCTTAAAAATCATCTGGTTACAACTGCCTGCCATGGGCATGACACCTTCCACTAGACCAGGTTGCTCAAAGCTCCATCCAGCCTGGCCTTGAACACTGCCAGGCATGGGGCATCCACAACTTCTCTGGGCAACCTGTGCCAATACCTCACCACCCTCACACGGAAGAACTTCTTAATATCTAATCTAAACTTCCCTGTTTCAGTTTCAAGTCATTCCCCCTCGTCCTATCACTACAGGCCCTTGCAAAAAGTCCATCTCCAGCTTTCTTGCCAGTCCCTTTAGGCACTGGAAGGCTGCTCTACCGTCTCCCCTGAGCCTTCTCTTCTCCAGGCTGAACAAGCCCAAGTCTCTCAGCCTTGTCTTCATAGGGAAGGTGCTCCAGCCCTCTGGTCATCTTCACATACTGAGTTTTGGGACAGTAAGTTTTAGTATACATATTAAAAAAGAAGGTAATATTTCATATATTAAATTCCTGCGCTATATAGCATTTGGTGGGGAATTTGTAATGGCTTCGGTCACTAGGTGGCACTGCTTCATACAACCTTCATAAAGGCTGATCCTGTCAGAGCGTGTCTGACAACAGAATAAGGACTTTCAGTTTTCTACCCTAGGTGGCTTGTATCTGGAGCTGTACACATTCGTGTAGCCATAACTTACACCTTCTTACTTTGTAGGGAATACTGTAACTTGAAAAATCATGGCAGTCAGGTGAAGTTCCCAACGA
>JANHGB010003675.1:0-45719 GCA_026283785.1 Coracopsis vasa | reverse complement strand
CCCAATTTTTTTTGTGGGCCTAACTTTTCCAGTTCTGTTGCTATGGGTATCACCACCCATCACTTCATAAGTAGAACACACTGGATGTTTTTTAACTGCAGCAGATCTCTCGGTCTGCCTCTAGATGGTGCCATGCAGTTTAAAGTAGGGAATTGTTTCTGGCTTTTTTTTTTACAGGCAGGTCTTTTAATCATCAACTTGTAGCCATTATATAAAGGGTATCTTAGCATAGGGTGAACTTATTTTCCTTTCTTTCCTCATCCTACTCATGTTTGAAAAGCATGCTGTATGAATTTATTTATACTCGGAAATGTATGTTATGTGGTAAGTACATCACTTTGCTGTTTATTTGATGGTTATGTATTGGGGCAGGTATCCCAGCAAAGTACACTGGTAGGTTAACCAACACAAAGTTGACCATGCTGATGGGCCACTGTGATCCTCAAACTTCATGTATATGAGCTATGAGCTTTGCTGGACTCAAATGCATCCTGTATTCAGATTTTTTGTAACGCTTATGTTCTTGATGCAGTTTAAAAGAACAGTATGTTTCAGAACACTAAATGTTGAATCTCCTTCAGTATCTTTTTTCCTTTTATCTAATATCTGCCTGTTTTGAGAGCACAGTTAATGTAGTTGGCAAAGTAAACGTGACTATTGTACCATGTCAGTCTTGGGATTCATTGTTTAAATGCAAAACTGAGGACAAATGAAAAACCTACTAGATGTTTCATGTACTAGAACAATACAGAATCTCTGCGCTCTTCAAAAATGTAAGACTTCTGAAACAAATCTGTCTTCCTCTTGAGCTTATTTTGCAGCTCTAATACTTGAATTCTTCTTTCTTCATGTATAAACTTGAATTAACTACCTTGTTTACTCAATACAGCACAGCAGAGTGTGAGCTGGAGCTGTGACTTTGTAGGCAGCTACCACAACTACCAAGCCACAAACTGCTGTTTCTCAGAAGATGGCTCTTTGCTTGCTGTTAGCTTTGAAGAAATTGTCACTGTATGGGATTCAGTTACTTGGGAACTTAAGTGTACATTTTGCCATCCACCTGGAAAAATAAGGTATGTTTATCATCTGTTTTTTTATGTCTTGAACTCTCGGAACAGAAAGAATCAATTCATAGCAGCCCAAGACCTCCTATATGTTCATCTAAACGTTGAATTTAACAATCTTAAGTTCATATATAGAAAAGACTCTAAAATGGCTTCTAGGTGGCGGGTAACATACTGTCAAAAATAGTAAGATCAAGTTTTGCAGTTTCATCTTCTTACTTTCTTGTGACTTCTGTACCTCCCATACTCAAATATGTGTCACTGCGCACGTAACAGGAGTGTGTTAATAGCTCTTTTCTTTTTCCCTGTTAATCTAGGGATGAGTCAAAGTACTGAAAAAGTATAAGAAATTTGTTCTTTATTCATGCATGCATGCATAAAACCAGCAGTTATATCAATAAACCATAAAGGTATATTGACCTGGTTATCTGTATTATAAAATAGACTTCTTGATCCTTTCTAACCTCTGTGGGAAAAGCCATGTTTGCCTAGCAGACTATCTCAGCATGCTCCATTGTGTGCTGTCATGATAAAAGACATCCTGAAGGTCTAGGTGCTGTTCTATTGTGTAAGGATAATGAGAAATGGCATAGGTTGATGGTAGAGATAAAAGACAGACTTGAAGAATAGGACGACCTTAATATTGAGCTTCCTGGACTGTACTAAAATACAGCAGTTTCTGATCCAGGTAAAGTACCATTTTTCTTAAAATAACCTTGAAATAATAAGGCAGTAGGTGACCTCACGGGTTCATCTACTTAATCTCTCTGCTAGATCTCTGTATCTAAACAATTCCTGGAACAGGAAGATGCTACAAACCTCCTGTAGCATTCTCTTTTAGTGCCAAGGTTTTTCCTAACTGCTTCTCAAACTTGCTTCTCATAATCATTTCTGCAGTAATGTCAGAGGTGTTTTATATACCAGCTTCCAGGAACCACTTAAAATGGAAAGCAAAACGTTGTGTGGTCACAATGTTTTAAAGACTATGACACAAAGAATCATAGAAAGATAGAGAGATTTCTCACTTCCGTGTTTGTGTGTGTATGCTTGTAATCTTTTCTTTTGCATGATCAAGTGTGTTTTGTTTCTACTGACCCTCTAAGATTTGAAATCGAGAAACATGGTTCTGAAACTGGTGTGCAGGAAAATTGTAGGAGGCATGTAAGTCACACCTTTACTGCATCTATGGTGAAAACTTCTCTTGATAGCTTAGTACAGTGGCAAGCTTTTCCCAGGCTAGCTGCTCCTTTTGTTGTAGCCTTTACTATATGCTGTATTAAAAGGAAATAAATTACTCTAGGGCTATATTATTTGCATAACTTCAAAGGGTTGTGTTTTAATACAGAAATTACAACCCTTATCAGTGTTTTTGAAAACTTTCTCTAGCGTTAGAAATTAGAAGGCTGTTGTATTGCTGTCAAACAAGAGAATGAGAAATTAAAATAAGTGAAAACAAATCACACACTTTCTTCAATTGGAGCAGCCTATAAGAATAACTTTTACTGCTTCTCTTCTCTAGTGCTTAGGGCAATGGTAGGAATTCTTTAAACACAGAATTTATTTTCCAGTCCCAGTGTGAACACTTACTATTCCTTAAGGGTTTGAAACTTGCCTAAGAGCTTAAAATCACTCCTTGAGTTTGGAATGTTGTAGGAATATATAATTGTTGTAGATTTATGCATACTTTTAAATCTTCCAGACCTATCTGGTGGCTCTGTGTGAAGTTTTATGCCACTAGAGGTGAAAGCAAAAAGCAAACTTCTATATTAAATATCAGAACTAAATCTTAACAGAATGTTTGTGACTTGTGAATCATCACTGCATAGAGAAACAGATGAAGTCTCAAGGTCATTAACTTGTTTTGACTTTTTACTTCTGTAGGAACATCTGCTTTGGGAGACTAACATGTTCCAAGTACCTTATTGGTGCCACTGATCATGGCTTTCTGTGTTGCTGGAACCTGCTCACTTGTGCATGTAAGATCAGCTTAAATGTTTGCTAGTGTGGTAACATTTAACACCTGAATTTATTATGAAACCTTAAAACAATTCTAGTTTGATTCCAGCTTGACCCCCTACAAAATGTCCTATGAAAGTATAGTAATTTTCATACTTCAGGCAAGATAGTATCCTGTCCAGCATATGTGCGCCTTGTGCGACGTGCAGAGTGAATTCTAAGTTAGATGATGGATAACACAACAATTTCATGGTAGTGTAGATGTTGATAGTATTTGTATATTTTAATCCAGTTGGGAATAAATGAAGTTGCATGCCTTTTCCAGAGGTAATGACCTTGCATGTCATTCCTGTTTGACCTTCTGTGTGGCAAAGTAGTGGGATAGAATTGAATGCCGCCTCTTCATTTCTGACTGTTGCTGTCCTTGCTTTTCAGTGGAATGGAGTGCGCACCTCAACGTCTTAGTTCTGCAACCTGATCCTCTGTCAGAACATATTGCTGCTGTCTCATGGCTCTCCAAAGAATCCAGCTGTAAGTACAAGGGCTTCTTTGACAAGTAAGAGTCAGTGGAATTTAAAGCTGTGAAAGCATAATTTTCTAGAAAAGGTTTTCCTGGAATTCAGCCCCATGAAAGCCATCAGACAAACTTGAGTCTGTGCTTGCACCTGGGGGAAGCTGAGCCATGTCTGACAGCAGCAGTCAAGTCAAGCATGTTGGCTCTCCATCTTTTCTTCTAACAATTAGTTCCTGGTGCAGGATATAGCACATGATCAACCATGCTCTCTGGGTGAGGATCTGTAATGTTCTTGACCCTGTCTTATAAATAGAAAACTGGTTGAATTTTAGAGAACAGCTACATTTTAGAGCATTAACTCTAAGTTATGATTATGCTTCCTAGAGCCACTGTTCTACAGAAATGTTAATTTCCAAATATGTTCTCTGGATTGGAATACTGTGGAAGGCACCTTCTATTATGCAGTAAGGTTATCCAATTATAATTCCTGCAAACTAGTGCTTAACAGCAATCCTGCCCAGCCCTTATTGGCAATGGTACACGGGGCTTTCACAGCTATTCAGGAAGGCAAAATTTCATGATTTAAAGAGAAGATGTTCTTGGTTTTTTACAGTGTTTGTGTTTAAACCAAATGAGCCACGGCCAGTCTATATCCAGAGAAACCTTTGTAAAGAGAAGATCCTGCTTGCTGCCTTTGTTCCAAGAGATGAACCTGAAATGACTGGCTCAGAAAAATACCTTTGGCTAAGAAGTTCCCAACTATTTTTCCTTACGGATACGCAAGTAAGAAATAGTGATGGGGAGGTGGTTCTTGGGGAAGAAGTATTTTTCTGAATGTGGATTGATAGAGATTCAGAGTTCTGCTCTGTTGAGTGTAAGAGTTTCTTTTTGTGATTTCAGGGCAGTGTAAGCCATGCTTTGTTCATTACTAAAAGCTTTCAACTGTTTTTCTACTGCGTCATTTGTCCAAGAAACTAGGTATTTTGGGGACATTGCCTATGCTGTTTAACTTCAACAGCCACCTAGAAGCTGTATTGCTGATTATCCAAATGTTTCATATGATACTTAGTTTTTCCTGTAATTTTTGGGTGGGTGGGGAATTTTTTGTTTTCCCAAAAAATGAATACATAGCCTCTATGTCCATTCCTGCTTCCTTTCCATTTCTTTATAAAATAAAGAAGAGTAGACCTGTTGCCCTCTTCCACTTGACTGACAAAAGCTTTTGAACCAATTGGAAGCTTCCACAGGCAAGGAAGGTACGGGAATATGAAAAGCAGTTTCACATACAATAACTCTGCTACTTTGTTGTGTATTTTAGGAGCTTTTGACGCTTAGCACAAGGTCTCTAGAAGAAAGGCTCACACCATCCAGCAAACAGGTACCTCTTACAGAAGCTCTGACAGATGTACAGAGCAGTTCAGAATTCTGCTGGTTTGTCAGATTCAAATTCCCTTCTGTCATCAAAATGCACACCAGATCCTTAGATGGGGTCATAGGCACTTAGCTGAAGGGGCAGTCGTCTGTATTTGCTTATTTTTTGGCAGAATTGCTGTTCTTTAAAAAGGTAAAAATCTTTTTAAAAAGTAAAAGAAGTATTAGTGAGCTGCTCTCAGCTTCCCTTGTTTTCCCTGAACAAAAAAGTTCCACTTTCCTAAAGGGATTCACAGAAATGAAGCAAAACCACTTGATATTTGAATAAGCTCTTCACTTATCTTGGTTTCTTTAACACTTGGAACCTTGAGTGTAGCCTGAGCTGCACAGTCTGATGAGGATGAGCAGTTGTCAGTATCAGTGAGAAGGAATTTCAAAATTACATTCCAATTTGTACTTCTGTGGAGAAGTATCATGGGAAATTCAGTCCTTTAAATTCACATTGAAGTGTTTCATATCCATTGAACAGAATAAAACAGCAGCACTTGATTGATTTGCTTGGTTAGATAAAATAGATCAACGGATAAGTTAATATCTTTCTAGTACAAAATCCAGTGGGGATGTGGGTACAAGCAATTGCTTTCTTTGGAGGGTGGGGAAGTAACTCAGTACTTAAGGTTTATTGAGCTAGGAAAATGCTTCCAGTTACGTAATTAAGTTGCTCAGCAGATGATGCTGGGGTGTAAATGATCTTTTAGTCATAAGTGGAATCTGAAAGCCATACTTAGTGTTTCTGGCGCACACACACCAGTTTCTGTATTTGGAAGTTAATTGGTACATCAACCAACTAAATCTGGTGTTCTTGAACCCCAAATCCTGGAAAGTTTTACTACCTCTGTGTAGGATTCTCTCAGGATGTCTGCCAGAGAATGAGTACAAAGAGCCATATGCTCAGTTGAGTCAAATTTTGTCACCTCAGTTGATTCTGAATTTTGATAACTCAAAATGAGATAGATTTGTGACACTAAAAGTCTAATTAAAACTTACACCTTTTTCAAGCTGGCAACAGAAGAAAGTCTTCCTGTGACCCCATTTAGTTTGCTACTGGGAAAGCACAGATGTCAGCAATCACAAGAGGATACAGACCTTGGAAAACTAGTTGTTCATAACAAGCATGAGCAAGATTCACCTGCTGTCAAAGAGGTAAGAGTAATTACACTAAGTGTACAAGCAAAATCATGACAAAAGCTTTCATAAAGCTTCTGGTTTATTTTTCAGCTTTTGCACACTCCAGCACATGTTCTGCCATCTGCTTCCTTCCTGTGTCCTATATTTATTAATTCATTGCTCATCTCCAAAGAGAGCAAAAGGTAAGAAAAATGGAAGAACTCTTCTTAGTTATTGAAGTTATTTTAAATTATGTACATCTTTAGCATGCTGCTAAAAAATGAATACAGGCACAAGGGTTATGACTATAGTCTTGTATTAGGATTAATATCTTGTCACTTACACTGAAGCCAATTAAATGCTTGCATTCTTTGTGCAATCTATTAAAGTCTTTAATGAAGCTCTGCCGAGTCAGAGATGAAAATGCGTCACTGTGTTAGCGGCCATCCTGAATTTGGAGAGGCAGAGAGAAGATGGTTTACACCGCCAGGGCTTACCCAGAAAAAACCTTGTTTGCATTGGTTCTTATGCATGTTATATTCTGCTATATTGTATCGGCCAATATTGCTAGCTTTCTGACTGGGTGACACAAGTAGAAGTCTTTTTGCCACATCAGCAAAACACTGGCAAAAGTCTAATGCAAGGAATATATGGAAACTTGTATGTAGTTTCAGTACTGAAGAATTTGGGAGTTCAGGGGCCTGTATAAATATTTGCACATATAGATCTTGTACTTTGACATGGGTAACTAGCATGAGTGCACATTTAAATTACTTATAAGGGCTGTAGGACTGAGCTCTTGAGGAACAAGAAGAATATGTCACTGTATAGATATAAGACAGTATAATATCAATGTGTGACCATTTACACTTTGTGAGTGATAAATAGTTTGTATTAGAACAGATGATTTTGGGAGTACTGCTCTGCCACGCATGTCATTCCTAACGAGATTAAAAATATATACACACATCGGAATTAATAGTGTTAACATTGATGTTCTAAATGGCAACTGTTCTATATAATTATTTGCAAGTGTGCTTTCTAGTTCAACACAAGTCTAACTCTTGAAGTCAGAAGGAAGCAGTCACTGCTAGCACCTCCCTATGTTTAAAAAGCAACTTTTTTCTTTTCTAGTAACAATCTTGTAGCAATTTTTAAGACCAAGTAACCCTTTTCTGATTTGAAAGAGAATAGTCTTGAATATTATCTGCTCTACCAGTGTATCCAGTGTTTCTGATCCTGTGAGATTATAACTTCTTACATAATGATCTGCCTGTTCTGACATTATGCGTAATATTTGGAGAAAGAAAAATAGTTTAAGTTTACTTAAAATGGAGGACAGCTATTTGAAAAATGGTTTGTAACTGAGATGGCAATAGAAGTATAGCAGTTTTGCAAGTAGCCTGCGATTAAATACTAAAATCTGATGTTTACTTAGTTATTTGCATGATAATGTACCTCTCCTATAGTATGTGAGAATATCTATTAATTGGGTTGTTTCCAATCATCTTCTTCCAGTGGTGAAGAAGTTGCTGATGAAGTGGAAATGGAAAGTGAAAAAACAGATGATGATTCGGATGAGGAAGGAGATGTTACTGAAATGGAACAGGAAGATACAAATCCTATGGAATTATTAGGAGAGATGACATGTAAACTGTCTAAATCTCAGGAAAGAGAGCTACGGAAGTTAAGAAAAATGGACTACAGTTGGATATCAGCTTTCTAAATGGACATCTTTGGGATTTTATATGTAAACTGAAGCTTTTGTGGGTTAAATATTCATTAAAAAAAAAAAAATCAAGTCCTTTGGCCGTAAATCTTAGCAGCCTCTACTTCCATAAGCAAGGAGAACTGGGGGAAGGGGTTAAAGTTCAAAAAGCTGGTTCTGCTCCTAGTTTGTTACTAGTTCTTTGTGACCTTAGAAAACGTTTAACCTGTGGGGTTTTTTTCGCCTTACAAGTGTATTTAAAAGGCAAAACAGTTCATTATCTGACTTGTGATCTGTTAGCAAAGTGACAGCTAAGCTCCAGAAAATCTCCCCCACTGAGGCTGGCCTACTGCTGCCAAAGCAACAGGAGCAAAGAGCTTCAGTTAAAAGACTGCTTAATTCAAGATCTGGTAGGGGAAATCAGCATAGCTTTAGTTGTGTTGTATACAGGTAAGTAACAAATCTCCTTTTGCTAGAAAGTTCCTTTCTAGGTGTTGATACTGATAACAAATGGTTAATATGCCTGACTGTAGAAAGTAGTTACCTACATATTTGCTAGTGGTCATAGAGGATGGAGATTCTTGGCCAATGTACTTATGTAAGCACAATCTCTACAATTTACAGGAAGAAAAGGAAAACACATCAACAGTCATAACTACGGCAGTTTTCTGCTTTTGGATTTTTCATCCTGTTCAGATAACCTTCTGGTATATGTAGCTGAAAAAATCACAGCTCCCCAGATATTATGCAATTTGTATTTCCATCCCTCTTATCTACAGATCTAGAACTGATAAAGCCTTTTCAGAACCTTGGACCCAGTGGATTTTTCTCTAAATGAAAAGTTTCAATAGAACAAATAGGGAAAATGTGTTAAGACTGTAACTGACAATTGACAGCTTTTAGAAACTCGGAGGTTTATAAAACAAAGTAGAGGGGGGGAAAAAAAGGCTTAGTAAACAGATCCCCCCCCAGTATGAACTAATGTAGGAAAGACACGAAAAAGTTTGTCTTTTTTCTTAAGTAACATCAGACTTCAGTTCTGTGAAAAAACAAGTGCAAGTTGAATAGAGATCCAGGCACATGTATCAGAAACACTGGCTGCATCGAAGCCTGGTATTGTGTTACTGTGTCAGCAACACTTAAGTGTGGCTTTAAAGGTCAGAAGGAAATCTCGCTATTTGTTAATGTGGGGTTTTTTAAACTCCACATGTTGTGAAAGTAAAGTGCTTTGCTGGAAAACAAGCAGGTATGAACAAGAGACAATTTAGGTGCAATTCAGCTCCTAAAGATGCAACTTCATTTTATGTTCAGGTAGTAAAGCTATGTTTAGGAATCTTCATCAAGGAAAAATAGAGTTGTTGCAGTTATGTTTTCTAACCTTTGCCTTTACTAAATTCATTTTGCTTTGCACAGTCAATTAAATGTACTAGGTTAACAGAGTCCTCACTTTGTAGTTTTGTGTGTATGTATTTTCTGCTCAAGCAGGGAAATACAGTTGTGGTTAGAGTTTTGCTGCATTTAGTAGGCACATTCTGACCAACCTTTTTGAAAAGGTCTTCTGAGAGATATTGCAATTACAACAATGAATTAAGAGGGCTGCAACTTATCTGTCTGTGCCTGCTTTGGAATGCTTTATTTTTAAAGCTTTTTTTTTTGTGCTGTTCCTCAATATTTGTTTTTAAAAAAACAAGATTTTTTTTCCTATCTCAGTGGCCATGAAAGTTCTCTACATGTACTGGAATGCACTAAGTCAAATCTTAATTTGATTTTTTGGCTTCTGCTTCTTCCTTCTAAAGGCTACTTTGATGAAGAATAATGAAATCCTTAGAGAAAGATTTGACACAAAAAAAGCATAAATACATTTAACTTAATCTCATGATTACATGATAAAGTCAATAGGTATTAAATACTACTGCAACAATTAGAGGTTAGTGTTCAATAATTGGAGGTGCCTTCTGCATCACCCCAGGACAGTGATTTTTCACGGAAGCAGCCCTCCTTTCTTTAGGTCTGTCCTAGGCAGGAGCCTAGAAAGGGATTTGCTTACTTCCCAAATCCTCCATTCGAACAAGTGGTCAGATAAGCGAGAGGACCTGAAACGTCAGCAGCTATGGAAGGCGTTATAAAGAACAAATAGATAAGGCCTTACGGAAATGGATCACGGCAATGGGGTTTGACTGTGATGCTGCTTCTCTGTGACATTGCTCTAAAAGTATTGGAGAGGTGACCAGTAATTTTAACCTACTGTTTCCAGTTAAGCTTAGTTCCACAGAGACTGAAAATCACTGCTGTGCATTGGTATTTTGCAGCCCTGGACTGGTTCTTAATAAACAGCAGCTCCAACACACAGTCTGGTCTTTGTTGGGCAGACTTGACAGGAAAACTATTGGAAAGGCTGATATTACTACAGCCAGCGGCTTTATTTCCTCTGTTGCTCAAGAACAGGGAAACCATAAGAACTCCAGATTGTAAGGTGTGCTTTAGGATCACCTCGATCTTTGTATTTCACATGTATTTCTGTCTGACAGTCATTTGGATGTCTAACCCTGGCGGAGCCTCTTGTAGCTACCTCAATCTGCCAAATCCCAGTCTGCAATGAATCTTTCAAAGCATGCAGTAACAGCCAGAATTAGAATCAGCAGAGAACAGGGCAGATGTAAACAATAACTTGAAATACAACTCGGGGAGACTGCAACAGCCATTCTAGTCCAGGTATGCTTAATCCTGACAGATACTTGTCTGATTTTGCAAACCTCTGATAAAAGTCATGCTGTTAAACTATGTGATCTGCTCAAGGCTTACCTATTCTGGCAGTCATAGTTTTCCTAATAAAAGTAACCTTTCTTTCCAGCAAAACTTCTCTTCTTCCATCTTTGTTGTAAACAAATACTACTTCAGATGCAGAATCTTTGCAGGGCACCATTCTCTCTGGATACACCAGCTAGATCAAACGGCATGGGCATTAGTTTTGGCCTCTGCACAGCATTTCTTTTGGGAGTTAAGTAGTAGATTATAATTACGTAAACTGGGATTTAGTCAGTGCAGCAGGGTCACTCACCTCTAAGGTTGCAAAAGATATTTAAATAATACTCTGAACAGCTCAGGATTTTAACTGCTTTCCTAAGTTAGTGTGTAAAGGGGAGAACTTGTCACAAGGGTATCTTCACAAGAAGAAATCATTACTGGATGGCAGAAATCGTGACTGAAATTTGTGTTACTGTAAAGCAACTCAGCGTGAAATCCTGACTTTTCAAAAATCATTGACAAAGCACCCTTTGACTTTGTAGTGTGGGGACAGAAAGACATATACCAACAAGATAAAGTACTAAATCTTAAAATACTGCTATAAACAGTGGTTTTAGTGTTATGTTTGGTTTGAAAGTAAATGTAGTCCAAGCTACATAAAGAACTTCTTAATATCATTCATACTACATCAAATGAAGCCCTTTAGGTAAATAACACGATGTGGCTGTAAGGAAGAGTTACCACACAGCTCTGGGAATGTGTGTATCAGCAGTTTCAGAGGTTGCAGTTTTCCCAATTGTTTTGAACATATAAGCAGCCACCATGGAATGAAGCATTCCCACCTTCCAGCTAACATCAGCTGCTTACTTCTGCATCCCCGGTGCCAACACAAGCTGTCATTGCCTTCACTGGAAACTAAGCTGAGGAAAGAATTCTGCTTATAATGAAACCAGAACATACACAAAAATAGTTTAAGATGTTCACAGAACAACAGCCAAATTCCACCAGAAGAGGGAAGGACTTTTCTGCAAGAGGTTTGTGTATGCTCAGGAGATGAGGTTTTAACATTACACACCCAAAATCCCGCTCTTTTGTCTCAGAGCCTGTCTCTTGTGCTAGGAGAGCTGCAACCACACCTAGAGCCTTCCTGAAAGGCATTTGATGTGAGACAGGAGACACCTCAGCTCCAATGCAGCAGTTCCTGGTTTCCCCTTACATCCTCTTCCTCCTCTCCCAGGCTAATGGGCTAAACAAACAAACTTCAAATAAAGCAGTGGCTTGCAGCTTAAACAGAATGAGACCAGCATGGCATTAGACTGTTGAGGGGGGATCTTTTCTTAGCTTCTAAAGTGAAATCAGTTAAAGAATTATGAAGATTTTAACATGTAATGAAGTATCATTATTGGAGCCATGATCTTTGTCCTCTGCTGACCTCCACAGATACAGCTGTGTTGTTAAGACTGAGGCTTATCTTTCAGGAACAGACACTGCAGCCATAAACTCATCAAACTTCTTAATAAAAGCAGGAACAAAAGGATAGGGTTTGAGATGGAAGGGATTGCCCAGAAAAACAAGGTGGTTTTTTGCCAATTTTTCAAAATGGCTTTCTCATATTTCTAACCCCTTTATTTTAAAATAGCACAGAATTTAAATTACCTCAGCCATAAAGCTGATTACGAGTTTCTATTATGGATGCCTCAATTTATGTTTGTTTGCAGTGCTGGTTAGTTTATTATATTTTTAGATTTGAGACTGTGATCAAAGCTTGGCTATTTCATTTCCTTTAGTGACCAAAGGAGTTTTCATTTCTTCCTCAAAATGGTAAAATAAGCCAACAAACAAATTCTCAAACATTATCCAGGATGTCATCTCTTTCATTTTTCAGCCACCTATTTTACAAACAACGAAGAAAAAGTACCTCATCACTCTTGTAGATCAAAGGCAATATGCAATTTTCATCAAGCTTGGATGTTTCTGCAATAAAAGGTTTTGTATAGGTTAAATTTCTGCTGTGCTTTGAGCTTCCCCCAGCCCTGCTCCTCTCTTGCTTTCAGTCCTAGCTCATCTAAGAAAGAAATACAGGGGAAAGCAGAGAGATCTTCCGCAGTCCTCTTTCTTTTCCACTTTGAAAATTCAACTTAATGTAGGAAAAAGTTCAGGGGATTCATTAACATTCCATTAAAGATGACCTTTCGGTATAAAAGACAACTAAAAACAAATCAAAGGTCTGACTGGGAAGAAGAATTGGAGTGAGTTTGTCCCTGTCTGCAGCAGGCACTATGCCCGATGAGGAGCACACACGCTTTGTTGTGCTCATGCCTGCAAAGACAAGGAAGTGCAAGTCCCGAAGTGCATCTCTTTAGTCTCCTTATTCATCACACGAACCAGCAGAGGCTGCAGATTGCTCTTTTTCCCATGTCACTGCAAAATCATGGAAGGAAAAGTACTGAAACTACAAACAAACTAAAAAGCAGTGCATATACTCTTAGCACAAAAAGACTATTTAAGCCCTGAAATATCCCATAAATGAAAGGAGCCCTTTTTCACTTGGCATAGTGCGGATGAAAACTGGATTTCTGAGAACTATCACACATGCTAGGAAAGGAAAACGTTCATAGTGCTTGCTCCATCAGTCAGTACACTGCTATTTCTGGACTGCATCTTCTGTCAGTAGACTCAGGATATAGTGACAGTTTATCTTTCCTTTTCTTTATGAAATCCACTACCTGATCTCAAGCATTACATGGAAAGAAAAACTCACATCACTTGCAAAATATAAAACCACTTCTAAATTAACTGGTTTAGATGAAGCCAGAAAACCACCCAAAATGCCTATCAGTGCAAATCACCTGGAAGCAATAAAATCCAGCTTTCCAGTTAACCAGCAGAGAATGTTCCAGAAACATTTCCACTTTCAATAATGCATTGTAAGTAGAACTACTTGCAAAGCAAAGATGGGCTAGGATAAACAGATGGTGGAGGTTTCCTGCTACCCTTTTCAGCTCAATAATAAATCAAGCCACTTACGTAGTTGAGGCAAAACAATCTGGTAGACCCCACAGCAATGCTGCAAAGATATATACTACATAGATACATATATATCACAACCATCCTTGAGACCTCAACTTAAAGATGTGTGCCAGTTCAAACAGGGTCATTTCAGTAAAAAAAATAAACATAAAAACCCAAAGAGAGATGCCTATTTACAATAAAAATGTACTTAGAGGCTCTCAAGCAGTGTTTCAGACTAAATACAACCATGTGATGAATAACATGGAAATCCTACATCCAGAGAAATACATTTTGAGCATACTTAGCTTTTGGTTACCCAAGAATGAATGAATCTGCAGAGACTCACAGGTATCTGCTCAGACTGCAAGAGTTGTCTCAGCAGGAGAAGGAACAGCAAAGGGGAACTCACAAAAAGAGAGAAATATGCCTTAAGGCTTTAGGAAAAATAAAACCAAAAATGTTCCATGCATAGCAAGCTGTTGCTAGTTTCCCCATCATTTTGTGGCTTTGGCTTTTGCTTGATCTCCGATGGCTACTTTTCATCTACCTGGAGCATTCATGTCTCTTCCATGGGAATTCTCTAGTGCCAAGTCACAGACTCCTCTTCAGCGGGATGCTCCTCTTACCTCAATTAACTTTCTGCAGCATAACCCCTCGATCCAACAAGATTAAAACTGACCAAAGAGTTCAAAAGCTATTTAAAGGGGAGGGGACAGGAGGCAGACGCACACACAGAAGTTGCAGGAGGTTTCATTTTCTTGATGGAACCTCCCTAGAAATCAATTCTTTTTCTTCGTGTAACTCTCTCCTAGTCAGTCAGGCAGCTGCTGCGTCTGTCCCCTGTACTCACGTACTTGGCCACCAGTGGTACTAGGCAATGGGGAGTGATCATCCTGATCATGCACTAATGCACAGCGACCGGAATCTCACATCTAGACCCCAATGACCTGTGGACTTGAAAATATATTCAACAAGGAGAAGTGTAACAAATTCAGATCGTAATTTCTAAGTAAGAATAATCTGGAAAAGCAGAGAGGAGGCTTCCTGCAGCCATTGCCAAACAGAATTGAAAATTGCTACATTTTTGTAATTATTTTCTTACAGTAATTCAGATTAGCATCAAGATGTTCAGAGACAACCCAAAAACTTAACCAGTGTGAATCGGAAGGTCGCGCAATAGCAAACAACACTATAGAACTGATTAAGTTTGGCTCTGAGCAGCAATTTTTTCTTTGTTTTTTTAAGGGAAGTTTCTATTGCCTTAAGGCTCTAGGTTCTGTGAACTTGGAGCAAGCTATTAAGAAGATAAGTAAAACAACAGCAATAGAGATCAAAACAGATTAAAGTAACCGGGTAGCAGATACTAAAGAGCATACCTACAGAAGAAATTGATGAGACTTAAGTAAATCTGCAGGAGATAACTCTCAGGTCTATAATGCCCCAATTGGTAGTCACAGGAATACAAATTAAAATTGACACAAACAGCATCTTCAGAAAAAAGGAGGTAAAGTGTCTCTAAGGAAGATACAGGTATTATCTGGTAACTGTTGGGGTTTGTTTCTGTTTTAATATCCACATATAATTAAAGCTCTGGCTATCATGTCTGTGGTACTCTTACATGAAGTGCAGTTTTGCTTTCGCAAAAGCAAAGCCCTGGCAGGAAGAGTGAACTCTGCTGTTTTCAAAGCACGCACATTTTTCCCATTCACAAGTACTTGCTGATCAAACAAAATGCTATAGACATGAAACATTCTCAGCTACTTGGTACTGGATATCATCATGAAACGTGGAACAAGCTATTGTGCTCCGTTTGATGTGCTAAAGAAAACAGAATTGAGCTGTGGAAGTAAGCTACTTTCATTGAGGAATCTAAACCATACAATTGATTTAGACGTAGTTCTAAAAAAGTTTCAAGAGTTACTAAGAAAACACATCTAGACTAATGCAAGCGCTGCTCTGACCTAAATGAAGTTTAAAATATTAATTGCTTGACAAACCTCAGAGAACCAACTCATTTGTTACATTTTTCTTCCTCCATAGGAAAAAAGAAACCAAAGATATCCTCTTAACAATAGGGATTAGGTTAATTTTCTTAACATCTTACTGAAATAATCACTTTAATTGCCATTTTCTTTTAAGTTTCGTAATAGCTGTTGCTCTGACCTATAGAATTTAGTAAGAATGACATCAGCAGGGTTCCACAGAAATTACCTCAGAACCTTTAGTTGTTGTTATTTCTGAAAAAATTCAGAGAATAAGGTATGTCACAGTGTCCTGAACCCAGGACACATGGTAAAAATTCAATTTAAAATGATAGATTAAGAAGTCTACCTTTTTATTAGATCCAGTCAGCTTGAATTACTTCTTACGTGGAATCTGAGAAGTACAAAGCAGCTTTTTCTTTACCCTGTGTTCATTTCCGAAATTCAATTTGACTATTCATTAGTGAGATCACACTGCAAAGAAACAAATGTGAACCAACCCATTGTGCAAGTTTGCTAATCCTGTGTTTACTGCTTGCCCAAACTATCAAGAAGGTTAGGAGTTTAATTTCCATAAAGAAAAAATAGCATAAAATGAAGTAAATACATATATTTAAAGGAAGAGAAACTAGAATATTAGAAATCCTTGGAAAAAACCTGAATAATTGGGAAACACTAAATAAAACCTGTAAGGAGGTAGTTTTGAGAGAGATTTGAAAGAAGCAGGTATTTGTAGTGCTATTTTCTGTAAAGTGGTAGTGAAATAGGACTACACTGTGCATATTTTGGATCAGAGGGATTGAAAGGCACAGAAAAATACTATCTTGGTCCAGGTTTTTTGAGGGGAAAAAGGTTACTATTGCTTCTTCTGATCCTGCCTCGTGCTAGGGGGGGGTGGCTGCTGCTTAAAGACAGCCCAAACATCACCCAGGGCAAAGGGGGGCTCGTGTGTGATCACTGATACAAGTAGAGATGAGAGTCAAAAGCAAATGTGTTGGGTTTTTATATTCAGGGCCTGTAATGCCAAATACGTATTCCAGATATGGTACAGAGGGACACCCAAGGACATACTTCTCTGCACATTTTGCTGTCACACTGACAGAGACAAGAACCATCTTAAAAGCAATTACTGGCAGCTCAGTTTTATTCATTTTATGGCTTTGAGGGTGAGTTGCAAACCAGAAGAAATAAGTTTTGTCGACTCAATGTGTTTTGTTTGCTCACTTTGTGAGTTCCTCATGAGAGGATTAAAAACCAACCAAACATACATAAAACAGCTGTTTGCATTTAAAGAAACATTAATTGATTGAAGTAATGAGTAACCTCAAAAATAGTTTAGGAAGTATATAGCATCCTTCAAACATTTGTAGATTATAAGAATTTAACTAGTTTAATTGTGTATGTAGTCTTTTATTACAACAGTATCTGGAAATGAGGGGGAGGCACACTGCCGTTGTACATCTGAGTATAACGGGCAGAAATAAAAGGTGAAATGTGAATTAAATACTTGAGAAAGTTTTCTTGACAGTAAATCTAGCTTCAGCTTCAAGTTTCCAGAGGACACAGTTCAGTTACACTTCTGCTCTTCCAAGAGGAAATAGAGGAAACCTATTGTAGAAGAAACCTGACAGCTGTGTCTCTGGCTTACTCCAGCTGTCCACCTCCCACAAATCTACTGATACATCCAATAGATACATGAGCAGATGTTAGTATTTACAGTGTATTCTTTTTAGAGAAACATGACCAATAAGTTAGAGAAGGTATAGGAGCCCCAAGAATGGTTGGGAAGGAAACACAGCACCTATATACCATCCCATGGCTGTGCTCCACTGGGGAAAACTAAAAGATGAAAGAAAGAAAGAACACATTATGGACGTGCATAGTACATCTTTAAAGGAATTTGACATACGGTATATTCCATAGAACAAGACAAGAATTTCTCACCATATTCTTTATCAAGTGTGATTCCTAGGTTGTCAGAAATCACTGCTTAGACAGATTTTACTAGCCACTTGTTCCATTAAACTCTTTCAATAGTATATATTATTGCAGTCTGAAAATAATTGGTCATTTTGAAAGAGGAAATGCAACTTTCAGGACTACTTTGTTTTCAATTAATCTACTTTTCTGAACAACTTAGCCAAAAAAGTTACTAGGAAACTGTCTCCTCTGTATTTACCTTCAATTTCATGCCTAGAATTGATTTATATTCCTGATACATTTGACCCACTTATTTCTGGCTTTCTTCTGTGGAAATTAAAATCAATGCAAAAGGATCTGTTAAGCACTCTGTAACTACAATACAGGGCACTGTTCCATAGCAAAGAATCTATTTCCTTTCAGTTTTTTGCCTTGCCTGTAGGTTAAGCAACATCAACTCAGAGCTGTGTGCTAACAATAAAAATCAGGGAACATTCTGCAATGCACTAATATGCCTGGAAACCAATCAGCTGTACAGCAGGCAAGTCCAAAACATGTATCTCATTAATCAATACCAGATTTCTGGACGGTACACTTGCTTGCTGAATAAGTCCCACTGCTATTTAGACAATAAAGCAGGTAATCAGAACCAGATGATAGACACAGAACATTTATGATTTGTTTGGTTTAATTTTTCTGAAACTCTGGAGCAGACACTGGTTTAAAGGAAAAAAAAAGAAAGGAATTCTAATCAAATTCAGATTGCCATGATGGTAGTTTAACATACTAAATGAAAAATTCCCCCTAAATCAAGCCTTCACAGTGGACACATGAAGCTGTATGTGCAGGGAATGCACAGCAATAGACCAAGGGACAGCGCTAAGTAATTACGTCTAGTCAGAGAAACTGTTCTATTCACCAGACATTTAAAGTTGTTCAATGCTAGATGCAGTTCTAGTGTTTGCTTTTTACCAATCCAAATAAGATCTAAGTTTCTCAGTCTTTCTCTGTTCAGAATTTAATATCATTAAAGTTACAAAGAGACTCAGTCCTTCCACATGAGTTAGAGCACATGAAGTTAGACTATTTTACTGGGACAATTAGGATGTATTAGAAATTACGTAAAATTTAGCAAAAATGAACGACTTCTAGAGCCCTTCAGAGAGTGGGAAATAGGGATAGGAGAGGAGGCAGAAATTTCATGTCAAGGAGGTAGGCACCACATGTTCTTAATTAGCTTCTGTCAGTCTTGCCTGGATGCTCAGCAAGATCATGGAGCAGATCCACCTGGAAAATAAGCTAAGGCACATGGAAAACAAAGAGGTGATTAGTGACAACCAATATGGCTTCATTAAGGGCAAATCGTGCCTGACATTTGGTAGCTTTCTATGATGGGTTTACAGCTTTAATGGTTATGGGAAGAGCAAGTAACACCATCTACCAGGTCTTCTGCAAGGCATTTGACACTGTCCCACATGACATCCTTGTCTCTAAACTTGAAAGGCATGGATTTGACACATGGACAACTCAACGGATAAGGAATGGGCTGGATGGTCACACTCAAAGTGTTGCATTCAACTGCTTTTACATTCAAGTGGAGACCAGTGACAAGTGGTGTTTCTCATGGGTCAGTACTGGGACTAGCACTGTAGATTTAGATTAGATATTAGGAAGAAGTTCTTTACTATGGAGGTGATAAGGCCCTGGCACAGGTTGCCCAGAGAAGCTGTGGCTGCCCCATTCCTGGCAGTGTTCAAGGCCAGGTTGGATGGGGCTTGGAACAACCTGGTCTAGTGGAAGGTGTCCCTGCCCATGGCAGGTGGTTGGACCTGGATGAGCTTTAAGGTCCCTTCCAACCCAAACCATTCTGTGATTCTGGTTTTCCAGCACCACATAAATTCAAGAGGTTCCAAAAGGTTAAGCATGTTCTACAAGTCCATTAAGTTTAATGACATTCTCTATCTCCCTAAAGACCCAAGCTCCTAGATCTACCAAAACAAAAAAAGCAAGCTTACTTGGACAGCAACTCAGCTACTTGTACATACACCCATGTTCAAGAGCACAAAGAAACCCCACTGAAGCCTACCTATGAAGTCAATCAGATGGAAAAGTTGGACAGAAAGCAAAAGTCTCAACTGAACCACCGTATACATGATCTCTCTCAGTTCCTACTTGTAGTGTGTAATAAAGATTCAAGGTAATCAGGCATGTAATTATATTTGTACTTTGTGTCTTTGTTTTCCTAAGGTTGCGTGGCCTAAAAGAATTTACAGCTTTGAAATAACACTGCATATCTATAGATGCTTTTTCACATTTTCCATTACAAGTGTACCTCTCTATCTCTATGCATATGGAATGAATTCCAGTGTGGTGACATCTCAGAGTCATGAAAAATACTCCATGTCCTTAAGCTGCACTGTCTCCGAATAACACACATTATCTAACACACTCAGCATAAGCATTTAGCTACTGCAGTAGCTCCTAAACAGAAGCTAAGACCTGTAAACGCAGTGGGGAAACCCAAACCGTTTAATTCTAATAGAAGGCTCTTGCTCTGTGGCACTGAAATTGTGTATTTTGGTATTAACTTTCTGCATTCTTAGGGAAGCTAGAAAAAGATGTCACTAGACTATATTCCAGTAGTCAAGAAACTTCTGAAATCTGTACTTGTGAATGATTGGGAGAAAAACCCCCAACAAACCAACCAACCAACCAAACATACACCAAAAAATCCCCCAACAAAAACCCTATCTGAAAAGCCTCTGTGTCAGGGACTTACTAAAGGCTCATTTCTTGGGATCATTTGGGAAACCATCAGCATTACTGCAAACTTGAGGCTTCTCTGCTAGAGAAGTGACGGATCCTGCTGAGGAACTTGTTTCATGTGTCATACTGTTGAAAACCTTCTAAAAGTACAGCCTTTTAAGGAAAAATTTGTAAGGCATTTATGTAAAGGATTAGGGAAATGTGTAATGAAAAAGGCATCTTGTACTGGGTAACGAAGGCCTCCTAGTGCATATCCAGTTGGAGGTAACTGTGCTCAAAAGAGCAGCAATGCCTCCAAGTACACTGGTAATATTTCAGTATCTATAATATACTGGCAACCTATGCCAGTATCTCACCACCCTCACAGGGAAGAATTTCTTCCTAATATCTAATCTAAATCTACCCTCTTCCAGTTTAAAGCCATTCCCCATTGTCCTGTCACTACATGACCTGGTAAAAAATTCCCTCTCCAGATTTCTTGTAGGCCCCCTTTAGGTATTTGAAGACTGTTTTAAGGCCTCCCCTGAGCCTTCTCTTCTCTAGGCTGAAAAACCCCAGTATTCTCAGCCTGTGTTCATAGGAGAGGTTTTGAGGCCAAAGACCCCTGAGACTAAAGCCAAAAGCATGAATCACAACCATTTATGCTACTAAGAATGCTGATCTCACATGGGAACAATATTACTACTGTGGACAGTATACCAAAGCAGTTTAGAGTCTACTTTAATATTCTGTAGTTTTTAATTTCTCACACATGGTCTTTAAATTTGTATTTTACCATATTTAATATTTCTTCTTTTAGTAAACCACAGCTGAAAGCCATGCCTAGCTTCTGCTTAATTCCAATCTTTTATTCTCCAGATCAAAATCATATGATGTAAGGGTCATTTTTATTCCTTAACCATTACTTCAGACATGTCTGGTCATTGAACCAGTCACAAGTCATAGCACTTCTCTCCAGCTACAACCACCTAAACCGATGAGAAAGCTGACACAGCAAATATGCTGCGGCTTGGACCGTTTACAAAAGGGGATCTTTTGTGCTTAGCAATCTTCACAGTCTTGCAAAGAAAGGACAGTTTGGCTGACCGCAAAAAACAAAACAACTATTGAGTAATGCACTGTCTTCATTTTACTGCTCTCATGTCCGGTTTTTAACATGTTTTTCCAGTTTTTCCTTTAAGTTTTCCTACACCATTTACTTATTTTAATTATTCTGCTGAAGAACAAACTGCTCAGTAGATTGGTGTTGTAGTTTCACTGGAATATATTCCCACAAAGACCTCCAGGGCCACAGAAAGGACCAAAAGAAGAAAGAGAAACAATCCTTAATCATTTACTTCCCACAAAGCACACCTTGTGCTGTGTGGCCTCTTTCTGCTGAAGTGTCTTTCAGACTGTCTCAAAGTGCACTTTTTTTCCTAGAAGAGAAAACCTGTCTAATAAGTAAGATGGAGAAAGCATGAAGTATGCCTCTCACCGAGTGCTTTTATCTCCAGTTTGTGATCTATGGCCAGCTATAGAACTGAAAGAAAAATATACTAGTTTTCCTATTAAAACATGTGCCTATATCAAGGATTTGATATCATGTTTGAATTCGAAAAAGGAAAGATATTCAGAAATTAGCAACATACACATCTCTTTTCATATCAATAAACTGCAACTTGGTTAGATTAATCACAAAAGTAGCTTTAGAGCCTTCCGGGCTACTATGAAACAGGAAAAGTGTTTCCTTCCTCTAATTCCTGAGAGCTGACTTCCTTCATGAGACTACATGTATTTCATATGGCCAAGCATGGAAGCAGCTTTCTTGCCCTCAGCTGCACCACATCACCATCCTGACAGAAAATACACTGTGGAGCAATAGAATAATAGAAGCAAAGCAGAGCATGCAAATGGACCCTGTCCACTGCTGAAGGACGAAAAGGGCACGATGACTTCCATTAGACTCTGTGTTGCTAGAAGCAATTTTAATTTTCAAGTTTTTCTGACCCCTATGATGCAAATTAGCCTTTAGACAGGTAGAGCCACTAAGGAGTTGGACACGTGGGAGAATCGGACCATGCCTTGGGGTTAATGGAGTTCATGTTATTCCCCTTGGATTTGACTCCAGCAAGTCTGGCAGTCTGAACAAACAGGCAGTCTGAAGGCAGGCAGGAGATGTCTAAGGGCAACTGTAGAGGCAAGAAGAAAGCACAATGCTAAATTGGACTCTTTAGACACTTCATTTTTATTTCTTTTCCTAAAACTCCTCTCTTGGGCTGGCCTGGAAAAAAAATACCTCTTTCTGAAGAATTTAGGGTCTGTAAGCAGGAAAAGAAAACATGGAGGTTTAGAGTAAAAATGATAAAACAGAAATATTAACAGCTCTGCGTAACAAGTAGTTGGACACTAGAAGAGACATTTAGTTGTTACTCCTGACCAGGACTCTACCTGAGATAGAGGTTTGGGGCTGAGGAGTGAAATTTCCCTGTTCCAAGAGGAGTGTTTGCCCATCTAAGTCACCCAGTCAGGAAGACAAAGTTATTTATCTGCAGTAACACACGTCTCTGCTGTTACCAGTGTAACGGCACACGTTACCAGGGTAATGTACAGACATAATGGCTCGAATGGAGTTTAGTATGAATGCATTACAAAACTGAAGCCATTTGAACCTTTTCAGGAAACACAAACAACAGTCAGCCCACACAAGTTTTGGCCTGAGTGTGAATTTCAAAAGCAAAACATTCAGAACTGGCTTTCTGCAAGTAACCTGCAGAGCAGCAGCAGAAGAATCCCACAGTACAGGGTGGTCACATAACCACAGTGGCAAATGCTGTACAGTTACACCAAGTGATCACAGACAAGGCTTTGAGTTATTCTACGATTCAGTCAGCACAAAGGTATTAACATTACTGTCCACATTTTTTATCAGTGAACACTGAACTTTGATTTTGAGGATGAAATAAATTGTCTACTACTTGGATAGAACAAAAAAATGGGGTTATCATGGAACTCGGTTCCATGCTTGTCAATATTAATAGACTCTTACAGTACAATATGCAGAACATGTAGATTTTTATAGTATGAGTAATCCCATTCCTGTTTTAAATTGATTTTTCCCCAAGTCCTTTAGTTGCATCAGAGTGATGTTAAACAACCTGTTAGGCAGCAGTCTAATCCATTAAGCATAAGGCAACAGGCCTGGTTTGGGTTTTTTTTAAACTCTTACCCATAGGAACAATTCAAGCAGCAAAAAGGGTATGATGCCAAGAGGGAAATTATACTATACAGGACTAGACCACCCAGATACTTAAAACTGAAACACTTTGAGATACATCATCTGTAATCACACTACAATCACACAGCAGCTAAGGTGTGGAGATGACTACTTTTACAATTCTTTCCAAAAGCAGAAAGAATTAGCAATAATTAGCAGTGGTCCTTACTAAAAAAGAGCAAAACATATTTTCTTTCAGGCAAGCAACTGAATTATTAGTGTGCGTAAAGTATAACAAGATCAATAGAAAACATGCTAGGAGTGACAAACACATCACCACCCGTGTGTTACAGGGACCTGCATTAATTTCACCCCTTTGAGACCCAGTTTGAATAAGGAACTACATAAAACTTTGATGTAAAGCAAACAATTGTTCTGCTCAAAACACAAACTGGTTTTGTGCTTTGAAGATGTGTGGCAGTAAAGAGAGGGAAGTCACAAATTATTTCCATGGGAAACACACGACTCCACAGTACTCCTATCATTGCTCAGGCATCTACTCCTGAGTCTCCTGATTACATTGTGGAAGGATATGAAACCTCAGAAGTATTATTTCTTGTATATTTTCATATGTCATGAGCACAATGAATGTGACTGCTCCCAGGAGCAAATCACAGAGCATGCTTATTACTAGAATCAGAATGCACTAAACTCAGGGTTTGATCTATTTAAATAGACTATTTACAGCTAAGGTTTCCTTTATGAAGGAACTTCCTCTTCTGAAATCTCCAATATTTTTTTTTTGGCACATTTACAGTTTGATAGTACATGTATGCTTACATGAGGATGCACCATTATGCATGGTGTACATATGGTGGGTTTTGGTACTAAACAGCAAAAGCTGATATAGCGTAACTCGTTTTCCTTTCAACATGCAGCTCTTCACCAGGGAGAACCACCAAAACTTAGCAGAGAAATCCACCTTCCCTGTTTGTTGAGGCCTGAGTATTTTCAGGACTTTAAAAGAAATAAATTGCATTTCTGATGACATAGTAAATAAATTGAACGAATAATAACTTTCACCAAAAGGCAGAAACACCCAACTGGCTAACTTTAGCAGATGACATGTAAGAAAATATATTCTTATAGCTTTACAGGCAGACAGATTATATGATTTTACATACCCTACTGGATTTTAGCCTGCTCTAAATAAGTTTCCAACATGTACCTCTCAAAGTGTCTGAATATTGTCATAATTTCTTCCTGACCAGTGCCTCTTAGCAATATGCAGCTATTCTGCACTTGCTGCCTGTCATCCCTGTGTTTCTGGCAAGTGTCTCTACAATGTGACAAATGACTTTTGGCCCATGATACCAATTCTACAAAAACACTTTATAATTATATTGTCATTTGAGAATCCTTCTTATCCTATCTCCCGAAATGACTTGAAACTAATATTATAAATGTATTTATAACTCATAAAATATTTACCTTCAGTTGTAAGGCTGTCTTTTTATTATTATTATTGTTATTGTTATTCTTTTTATTTCTAGCTTGTGTTAGAAAAAAAATAAGTAACTTCTCTGAAAGAGTGCAAACAGGGTCTAGGGGTTCATGGGTTCATTGCAGAGCATATGCAAGGTGAAAGAGGACATTAGCTCTTTTTAAGGCAAAAATAAAGATCATGTGAGAAATGTGCCAACTCTCCACAGATAACCAATAGACAGCAATTTGACTTCCTAATTGCATTTCTGTTTTTCCAAGAGCAGAGGAAAGAGAAGAGCTTCAAGGAAATGAAACTCCCTGATTACAAGTATCAGCATAATTACATTTGCTATATCTGTGCTGAGAAACATGAAATTTTCCTTCTAAGTAAAGAAATAACCACAAATATTCTAACAAGTAATCCTAAGGCCAAGGGTACCACATTAATTTTCTGATTCACATAGACATGTTTTGGAGTTCATAGATCCTTGTATTAAAAGTGATAGTAAGCCCTCCTGACGTAGAATAGGCACTGGAGCAGGCTCTTCAAGAGCTAGTGCATCCTCGTTATTCACAGCCTCTGCACAAGCAGAAGAATCTGCTCTCCAGCACAACCTTTCTTCCCTATCAATGACTGCATGGAAGACAAATTTCATGGCTGAAATGAAGTTCATTGTATTAAATTAACCATAAATTTTGTACACTGCAGATGATGTTTTATACATCACTGACCTCATAACCACATCTTTTTGATTTGCATA
Source organism: Coracopsis vasa (assembly GCA_026283785.1). Lineage (NCBI taxonomy): Eukaryota > Metazoa > Chordata > Aves > Psittaciformes > Psittacidae > Coracopsis > Coracopsis vasa. The sequence continues at coordinate 20,072 of JANHGB010003675.1, read as the reverse complement.
GATATGTGTTACTGTATCATGCATCTCTCTTAATACCTCCTTAAAAGGAAGTATTTCCACTATTTTATTCATAAATTTGTATTTGAAGTCTAACAACATATAATGATGACTACTAATGTTCCATCAAAAGCAGCTTAAAAATTTCCAGTAATAGATACACTATAACAGGACTGTAGCATAAGAGCTGAGCCCTGTGTCATGCTGTGCTTAGAGATGCAGTGCTCCAGGAAGGACGAAGGGGAAAATGGTGAAGGTGAAGGCAGGAGCTCTGAGCCACTTCTTAATGAATCCTTTTAAAGTGCTACCACTTGGAAGCTGAGGGGAAGAACAAGTTAAAGCTAGGATATCAAGCTAAAGATGATCACCAGGTTTGAATGTTAAAGGAATGTTTAAAGTTGACTAAAGAGAACCTTTGTGTCCTCTCTGTTAGAGAGCAGGACAGCTGAAATTTCCACCTTGTTGGTAGCTGTTAAGCAGAAGTCCTCCAGAATCTAACAATTCTTTGTTGCTTTTCTGTTGCTTTTCTGCAATGGACGATGAATAACAATCTGTTCTCAAAACACGAGAGCTTCTTTTATATTGCTGGTTACTGCTGATAATTTTTCCCTTGTGTCCTCAGCCAGTCAACAGAACTCAGGCTGTTTTGAAAAACTTCTATTTTTCAGCTGAAGCCTCTCCACATTAACTGTATAGTTTTCCTGGCTTCTGGTTAACTCAGGAAACAGAACCAATAATGAGCACCATTACAGGCAAAAGGAGAAATAATTGAGTTGAAGTATCATTAGATTCATAAAGCTTAAATAATTCTCATGATTGTTCCCCATCATTCCTTTTATGTGGAGCCTAAAATCAATTTGCAAAAACTTTAAAAATCCTAACAACCCAATTATTATTATTTTGCCTCAAAGCAAGAAATTGTTTCCAATTGAAGGAGATACAAAACAGCTGTTGCAGAACACAGTAATGTGACCTGATAATTAGAATTCAGGTTTGTGTTTTAATGCAATCCAAGATATATATTAGTAGTAATAAACCTGTCTTATAGCAGGCAACGCACATTTCCTCACCCTGTGAGCAGGTCTTCTACTTGTGTCAATAAAGAATCAAAGTCTGAAGAAGGAAAGTTGGGTTGTTACTCTGTTATCAGATGTAATTGCTATTCTAATAATACTTTAGTAGTAAGACAGGCAATGCTTTTAATTCCTTCTCGTTCCTCAAGGCAATAGCCCATGCAGGGAATCTGCGTAAAGTGCTTGCTGCAATAGTTTAAAATTAAAGTTTACATGATAAACATTTAGGCCTCAAATCAATAGCCTTATCAGATTTGTGGCATTTAACCTCTATGTTTATAATCCTTCTCATTCTAATAATAAACATTTTCAGAATCTGAAATGAAATATGAGTGGTAAAGGCAATATTGTTTTATCTTTTAAATGGTGGAAGACTTCCTTCTGTTTTCATTAAACAGTGTTATGCAGGTAAAGTGATTTCAGAGCCTACTTGGAAAGGGTGTTTCGTTTTCCAAAATGACTGGCATGTACAGTCTGAATAGCATGATGTTTTACATAGAAGAATAAAGTTAAAGCAGATAAAAGCAAGCCACATCTCCAGCCAGAAGCACAATGTGAATTGGTAAGGGTCTTTCTTACATGGAGATAAAAAACCACAAACCAAAAAAACACTGAAAGTGGCTGTCACCACCTAGGAATTTCACGGGAACCTTTGCTACAAGAATCTAAAATAAATGCAAGATACTGTAAAATTGTTACCTTTACCAGTGCTCTGGATTGCCACAGATTTATGTTTAATAGAAGGATCTGTTTGAAGTGTTTGGAACTTTTAAGGCTTTCAAGACTTTTTAGCCATTTCTCTAGGAATTAACACTGCAGTTTCAAGAGCCAATTTTAGCTTTTCCCCCCACAAAAAAGATACAGGTATAATGTCAAATGTTCTCTGTCAGCTTCCCAGGGACTGAAATAGGGAGACATTCAAAACAGCCGTGGCAAGGCTCCAGCAGTGGTAGGAGGAAAGCTTTGTCGCGCCTGCCAAGAATCCCAGTAATGGAGAGCAGAGAGCTGAACTTTGCCTCACATAGTGGCTGACAAGCCCTGAGGCCTGTACGGCTTTCATTTGGGGTTACTTGCTTACAAAAATGTAAATGCTGTGGGAATCCAGGGAGGAAAATAGCTTTAATTGTAAATTACTCATTCATACTGCATTAAGCCAGTAGTTACAGGTCAGCTTTCTCTATGGTATCCAGCTACTAGACTTCTTTTAACATACCTTCTCATAAACACTTCCCTCCCAGTCATAGTGATTGACAGGGTGGCTTTATTCATCTCTTGACCTAAAGGGCCCTTCTTTGCCAGAAATAGCCAAGAGAAAACCTCACGTGACATACCTCACATTTGCATTTCACTGCCAAAGTGCTTAATCTTGCACTTGAACAGCTGAGTGAACACAGGAGCCACAAAACTTTCAACAGCCATTTTCTTAAGTTACCTTCGCCAAAGGACAAGTGATTTATTCTTGGAGGGTTTCATTTCTTAATTCTTTGGTTTGTTGCTATTCCTGTGCTGTGATGTGACATAACATTCATTCTCACCATTTCATTCTCATACATCTTGTACCCACCCCAGAAATACAAATCAACAGGCTGGGACTACAGTGTTAAGTTTTGTTTGACTTTGATTTAAATCACAGAACAGCTACAACCAAAATAAGCAGGTTTTCGTTATCACTTGAGTAAAAAGTCAAATTAATCGTCTGGGGGGTTGACATTTAAAAGCATTTTAACATTCTACTTTGCAGAGTTACTTTTGTGTAGAGAATGATGCTTTTTAAATCATGCTTTGGATAAGGCTTAATATTCTGGCTTTCCCAAAATATTATTTGGAGTGTGGGTTCTTTTGTTGTTAATTTTTTTGTTGGTTTTGCCAAGAACATTCAAGCGTTTGAGGCTTAGTGAGACCCTTTCCCTCCCTCCTCCCAGTTCAGTCACTGAACCAACTTCTAGTTTCATAGCCTAGATGGAAGCCTTACTTTAGTTCTAGATCATGGACTGAATCTGCAAAGGCATTTAGGTGCCTAACTCCCATGCGAACAACAGCAATCACTAACCTCTGCTGAGAGCTGTGATATTATTCTTCGTTTTCTCAGTGAGCACTGTGCTATCACATCGGATTCTTTCCACCTCTCATTCTCTGCCCCTCCCTGCAAAGGAAATACCATGAAATCTTTCTCTGGAGAAACATGTTTGATTTCAAGGATACTGGAAGTTGCCCTTTACAATCCCACTAATCTTAATGCCGCACAGAAGACAAACAGTCTGGGCAGTCCCTGGCATGGTCACTTCTGCAGGGAGCTGGAAGGCCACTTGTTGGGCTCAGGCCATCTCAAAACCCTGTAGATTGTAGAGGCTCTCAGGGGCAGCACCCTGCACGCAGGCTTTTCCTCTCCATGCAAGGAATGGGGTAGATGTGCCAAGGGGCATCAGATGTGCTGCATCCTATTTTCTGGCTGAAAATTGAGGGGGAGCTGTGAAAGCTCAAAGCTTATGAGACAAGCAGGCTGTTGTAGCAAGGAGGTTAAAGTGCTTTCCCATAGGAAAGCACCATGTCAGGATTCTTCCCTGGGAAACTGAAAGAGAAGGTGCTCCTGCACATGCTATTAGACAGCTACCCGGTGAGATGGCAGGGCAGTGGGGAGAGGGGATCTGTGCAAAGCATTCCTGTGTGAATAAAGAAAGGGGACTTACAAACTGCTGAAGTGTCCATCATATGAGTTTTGTTTCCTTTTTAGCTCTACTCAGGATTTTTATGGCAAAGGAATTGCTTGCTGGTAATGATGCTGTATTTTTGCTATACAGCATGAACCCTCAACACATGACAGTAATGCACACCCGGCTGCAGATTAAAGAGCACCTCACTCACACATCCTACATTTTAAGATAGTTGAATCCTGTCTTTCTCATTACGTTCTGATTTCCTGTCAGTTCAGATTTCCAGCCTTACGGCGAACCTTGCTGACCACTGTATTTTTCTCTCATCAATGTTAAGGGAGTAAATGCAACCAGAACCCCAATCCAGGAAATACATAAAAGTTGCTTCCTTTCTATTAGTAGCCTGAAGAAGATTACTAATCCTTTACCTGTGTGCGAAGTGACATAAGAGTAGTATGGTACAATACAAAAGAGTTGCACTTGCCATGGTTATATTTCATTGCAGGTCTCTTTAGGTCAAACTTAATTTTCTCACAAGAACTAAAGTATCATAAAGAGTGCCATAAATAATTCTATTCAATGGGAATACCTTTAATGATCCATTTGGCTGAGCCCTCTCACTATACTGTGTGACTCAGGGTGCTCCCATACTTATTAATGAGTGATACATTAATAGATTTACCATATAATCACAGATAAAGTAGGATAGGAAAACTCTAACCAGGAAACACGTGATAGTGAGTCTTAAAATACTCTGGGTTTGAACTACTTGCTGGCTAGGAAACTGCTGAATCATGCCCTTAACCTCATACCAAAAATAGCATTTCATTTGGCAAAGCACATACAAGGTACTAATGTTCCCTATTGTTGAAAGCCTGCTGAAACAGCTGCTGATCACAAAGGATGAACAAGCATTCTCCTAACCTCTATGCCTCCTTGAGAGGAAGAGAATAGCAAGTCTGTTTTCTCCTACCGTAGTTCCCCCTTTCACAACATTGGCTTTTAACAGAACAAGAAAGTGCCCCAAACATTTTCAAAGCATTCTATGAGTTTTCTAAGTTTGAGACACCTTAGAAGAAACTTCAGTTGCCTTTTTACATGCACACAGCAATGACGAGTAGTACATATCTCATCTCTCAGTTGTAGTCCTCTCTGGTGTCACTGTGATAACTTGCATGTCCTGTAAGTTAGTTTTTAGACCCAAGAGGAGAAAAGAGCCTTTTCTTGATCATTTAAATAAGGTTGAATTAATAAGAGGAGAGTGGTTCTCTCTAAGGCTTTAGAAAGGGTGACTGCTTAATGCCTGTAACAAGGAGGAAGACATTTTAAGAAGTTGAGTTCAAAAGCTCTAGCTGGAGTTAATTACATTCTCTAATAGGCTTTGTAATGACTGTGTTTCCTGGCCTTTGGCATCCCATAGGTGGAAGGAGAGACAAGAGTTGCACTCTGAGTTTCTCTGGGTGCCTTGTTACCTTCTCCCTTATTTCTTCTGCCCTGCTGTGATGGAGCCCTAGACTGAAGTCCTGGGTTTATCAGCAGAAAGGGTGCCGTGCAGGCTGCTGGTATGAACTTGGCAAAGTCTAAGGTGGCCAAGCACTTGGCACAGGACAAGTTTCATTCTCTTTCTGGCCTGTTCTTGTTAAAAGCCTGCTGAAACAGCTGCTGATCACAAAGGATGAACAAGCATTCTCCTAACCTCTCTGCCTGCTTGAGAGACAGAGAGTAACAGATATGGTTTCTCCTACAGTAGTTCTCCCTTTCACAACATTAGCTTGCCAGTGTGCTGGGCCTCTTGCGTTGGCTCAGACATGCCACGGCTGCTGCTGGCCTCACCCAGTGAGTGTCAGCTCTGCTGGAGGGATGTCATGACAAGAAGCCCCTTCCTCAGAGCTGCCAGGGAAAAGGCACTGAGAAATTGTTAAGAGAAGACTAAGAAGGGAAGAAAGATTATTGCAGTTTTCTCTGCTCGGTCTGGGAGTGTTACTTCCCACTCCTCTGCTTGACTTGATCTCTCCACAAGTGGCTGACTTCCATCCATGTAATATCTGATCATTTAAAAGAACAAAAAGTATATTACCCTTTAAGCATCTGCCCTGTAACCTTTATACAAGAGTTTGGGTGTCACAGAATGAAACATTCTCAAGCACTTTTTATTACAGGAGTGGTAAGAAAAATGTCTGTGGTGACGCAGCCACTTGAAGTTGCAGCTCTTGCATTTTGTCTGTAGCTTACATATAATCATGTAATTTTTCTTGCAAATAAAACCTGTCTTTGAAAAGACAAATAATCTCTAGGCAGGAAGCGTGGGCAGCGTGGCTCTCCAGTCTCCATGGAGAGCAGTTTGCTCAGAAAGCAGAGGATGGTATTTCCAGTTTCCTTTGCGGAATTTTAAGCTGCGGTAGGTTGGACACATGAGGTCTGTTGAAGGGATGTGCTGAGTTAATTTGCTGTTTTAGCAAAGCTGCCTGGCACAGGCTATCTGCCATATCCACACTATATAGGGGGTTATAGGTACTTTGTGCTATACATTTCTGCTATACAGAATGAACCCTTAACACATGGTAATTACAGTTACCTTTGTGCTATGTATTTCTCACAAGTTCATGAGTAATTCACTGAACTCTTTAGCACAGCTGTAATTAGGTATTTCCTCTTGGTCTCTGCCCAATGGTTTACTCATTTTTTAACTGAAATCCACAAACACATTTTGCTTCTTGTCCTACTTCTTGAAGATTTCAACAGCAGATGACTGAGACTATCAGAGTCCAGAAATCTAGATGCATTCGTCAAGCCCAAGACACAAAGAACCTGTATTAATGAACCTTCAGTCAGTATCCTTAGGATGGCACAAAACTGTCTCACTTCAGATAGCTTCAGAGGCAGGAGTAAGCTCTAGATACGGTTTACTGCAGTGTGACAAGTGATGCTTCAGGGTAAGAGAGCAGGGAAAGATGGGAACATGCACTAAATAAATGAAGCATCTGAAGTTTGCAGGAGTTTAAACAATGACTAGGAGAGAGGTTATCACATGGAAACCAATGAATCTCATTCTGCAGTATCTGTGTCCTCTGTCACATGCTCCTGGTGGACTGCCATACCTCCCACTTCATTAACGTTTTATACACTTTTATCATTTCAGTCTGAGCTCTCCAATACGCTCTTATACAGGCACTGGACAAATATTCCTTTACAGAAACTGCCTTCTCCCAATCCTCTCTTGCTATCAGCCATATTTTGCTGCTCTGTAAAACCCAGTCAGAGCTGCCTTTTCCATTTCTAACTAATGCTTGTATTTAAGGCTCCCAAGAATTGGTTTACTATTGTTTTGTGAGCATAGCCAAACTCCTTATATAATTTATTTAGCATGATGTAACATAAGAACTGCTGACTTATCCTCAAGCACATCTAATAATGCCTTGTATCACTTCCTCAGGATGGTCTTGCGAAACTGGTCTTTCCCTTTTGTTGAACTGTGTTATTTGTAGCTGTAAGCAAAGTTAACTGAATAAAAATGCACTCTAGAAATTGCAGTCAATACTACTGAGGCGACCTATTCCTATTTTATTGTTTAAATTTTACTCAGTGACAGTTTTCACAAGCAGCAATATATAATAACTACATTGTTTTTAACGTGTCTGACACCCTTCTATTCTGAAGTGTTAACAAGGAGTACTAGAACTGTACTTTTTCATTCACGATTTTGTCTTTTAATGAAGAGAATTAGAAGACCAAATGGTAATAGAGAAATCATTCCCTAAATATATATTTTTATTAATTCAGTACAACATTGCCTTGATGTCCTTTCCAAAGGTGAAGATTCTTGGAATTTATAATAGCAGTGCATGGATGCCTGCACAGAATGACCTTAAGTAACACTGAAGTGTGAACCCAATGCTGCACACATTCAGTAAGCTACAACAATGAAAGCTGTTGCTGCCTTGGTCATTCTGTTTGGATCCACGCTACAAGTAAGGCCAGCACCTTGAAGCTTAGTCCATGAAAACCACTAATAACCCTGCTGAAGTGCCACTGATTGGGTAGCTCCTCTACATGCTCCTTTTCTGATGTCAGATTTGTCAATGAATACAAAACTATCTTCAGCAAATAGGTAATGCATGGAAAACGTACGACCCCAGAAATCAGCACCTATCCTGAATACACCAGTGCAACTTCCATGGTTTGGAGCTCCGTGTATGTGGCTAGGGTTGAGGGGAATGCTGATGTGTGCTTCAATTCCTTTATCACATTTAAGAGGACTTATCTTTGCCAGAAAGCACTGAGGTTATTAATATGGTCTTCTGTTCTCAAGCTCTCATACTCATCTAACCTATGTCCTCTGTGGCCAAGTGGGGAATGCCAACCAGACAGCAGATGCAACATGGGAAAGAAGTACAAAATCAGTCTTAAGCTACAGCTTTCTGCTCAACATCCAGCTATCATCACCCTTGTTCTCTTCTGTTTGCTCTGTTCTATTTAGATAAGCCAACATTTAGAGTTTAACACAGCTGAGCAGATAAAATGAAACCGTATGTTTCTCTATAGCCCTGAACTTGAACTGGTTCCTATGTTCATAACCCAAGTCAAGTTACCATTTTGTTACTGAAAATCTAGTCTTAGTTAGCAAGGCAGCACTGGTTAAGAATTCATTATCAATCTGTGGATGGAGGACATACCTAAGCATTCATCTTAAGGAAAACATATCTCTGCTATTGTCTAATCAGGCTGTCTTTGCTGTAAATCCAAAGATCAGACATACTCAGGTCAGAAAATCTGTTCCTCCTTGTGTCCAGTCATACAAAATTAAAGAAACAGAGGAAACAAACAGTGGTAGAACAGTTTCTTTTCCCTCTTTTGGCTAAGCATGAGCCAAATGACACAGATTCAGGAGAAAGAAATTAAAGGGGAATTAAAGGTATTTTATTTTTTTCTGGACATTGTGGATTTTGCACTGATGTGATATCTGCCAGATTCAGGCACTAAATAGAGCAAGCAAGACAGCAGAAAACAAAAGAACCAAAGCATGACTCTACTTCTTTGACAACTGAAAATCCCTGGAAAGGCTACCCTGGGATGCTAAAGGCAGTACAAAGGATGTAAAGTTAAAGGTCCTTGAAGTGTGCATGACAAAAATGGCTGTCACTTTATAAGACATATAATAAGGAAAACACTCTGTCTTTAAAATACTTAAATAAAGGCTTCTTGACACATATAAAGCTTCTTGGCATTTCAGAGGGCGAAGAAACTTTTCAAAGGCATTCAGGACACTTTCATGTAGAAAACAGTTCTCCTGGGAGAAATATTTAATTGTTTTTACGTGCCTTCCATGGACATATACTACTCCTAGTGGCATTTTGTGTGTTTCTCTCCAGGAATTGGTAGTATTCCAACTGCCCCACTGCGTGCAGTGGTTATGGGAGAGTTTGTTCCTGATTCCATCCACTCGGTCCACTGATACCTTGAGATTATGCTACCGAAATCTGCAGGGGGTTACTGCAAAGCAGCTCTGGCTGTGCTCAGATATCCACCAAGGAAGCTCTGTGGCTCAGATGGGCTGTTTACTGTCCTTTGGTCCCCAGCTGTGTCAGTTTGCCCCTTCTGGGCATGGCTGAACAATGCCACGGTCAGTACAGGATGACAGGGAACAGTATATCTATCTCAGCCAAGCAAATAAATAAGAAAAAAGCTTCTAACAGTTCAAGTAAATAATTTTTATTCCTCTGGAACTTTTGTCAAAACTGCCCCAAAAGAACAGATCCTTTATCTTGTTTTGTTATCTTTAGCAGATAAATGGACTGCAGCACACTTCATACTGTAAACAGTAACTGGCCTTACTCCAGTAGCAGCTGAACAAACATTTCTAACATGGACAGTTCCTCCTCCCTCTTTCTCAGCTGGACAGACCACATATTTTTATAACTCCCTGTCAGTTCTTATGTCTAATGTGGTCGGCCAAGGCAAAGAAGCTCCAAGAAATAAAGGAATTCAAACATTGCGCTTACCTTTTCAGCAGTCTTGGAACCAAAATGTGCCTTTCTAGGAGCAGCCCCAGGAAACACACTGTCCGGGTTAAGGTCTGCAGCTCTTAAATGAGCAGGCTTCAGACAGCTAAAAGAGCTCAAAGCAGCAGATTGTGTAGGACATCTATACATACGGTGCAGGCAGGCTCTGCATAGGAGTATCACATATGAGTGTTCTGGAAAATAGCTTTGACAAGTCTGCTGAATGAAAACAGGAACATTTGTATTGTCATACCAAAAATCTAATATTCCTCACTGTCATGCTAAATAATTCAGAAGACCTTGTTTAGTTATAGAAGATTCCCTGCTGAAATTCTATGAATGTTAATCAAGAGGCATCAGTTTCAGTCCTTTAGGTCAAGATAAAATATCTGAAATGGTTTGAACTGTATTGAAAATGGTAATGTGAAGAATGTGTGTTTTCTTCAATTTAGGTGTCCTACTCACAAAAGTGCTTCATGATGAGAAGGTGCTTCATGAAGCTGTTTACATTTATGTTCAAAGCAAAAGAGGATTTTCACATTGTTTTGTTCTTTCAACCCCGTATTTCAGCTCTGCCTTCAGCAACACCCCTTTGGAGATCTGCTGTATCACTGCTCTATGAAGTCTGACTGTGATAATTGTGGAGTTTTGACAGTACTCAGGAAGAAAAGCTTTCATTCTTACAAAAGATGCCTGAAGGCTTTAAAAATCCTGCATAACAGCTTGCAATAGTGAATTCAGAGATTGCTTATAAACTGAAAGCAAACATTAAGACATGAAATCAAAAGATGTACTTATTGATGGACAAGCTATCCGTTTGACAGATCTCTGGAGGGCAATTAACTGGTTGTAAACTAGTGTGAAAAGTCAATGTGAAATAGGCTTCTCAGTTCTAGAGGGAATACTGAACTTGAGGAACTGTAGGAGCATATTACATAAAACTGGATGAAAAGAGAGCTGGAAAAATGGTAACTGCCCTTCAAGATATTCAGGATTAGATATTTCACAATTTCCAGAGTTTCAAGCATGCTGTAATCGGAACAGTCAGCTTGTCCTACCTCAATGTAGTGCCTTGCACTTGTCTACACTGGATTTCATCTTATGTTTTTTTCTGGACCACTTTATTGGTTTGTTAAGATATTAGTGCTGGCAACAGACATACAGCCATAACACGTCACACTCCAGGCACAACACAGTTTTACCCATTTTTCCTATGGACACAGGATTTAGGCAATTACACTGCTCTCTGTCACCTCCCTTACTTCCTGACAAACAGCTTTTGAACCACTTGGTTAATTCCATCTAAACATGATGGTATTGGAGCAAGTCCAGAGAATGGCCATGAAGATGGTCAGAGGGCCAGAGCACCTCTGCTATGAAGACCAGAGGCTTGTTCAGCCTGGAGAAGGCTCTGGAGAGACCTTAGAGCAGCTTCCGGTGCCTAAAGGGGCTACAAGAAATATGGGAAGGGACTTTTTACAAGAGCATGCAGTGACAGGACAAGGGGGAATGACTTTAAACTGACAGAGGGCAGAATTAGATTAGACATTAGAAGAGAATTCTTCCCTATGCAGGCAGTGAGCACTGGCACAGGCTGCCCAGAGAAGCTGTGGCTGCCCCATCCCTGGCAGCGTTCAAGGCCAGGCTGGACAGGGCTTGGAGCAACCTGGTCTAGCAAAAGGTGTCCCTGCCTGTGGCAGGAGGCTGGGACTGGATGGGATTGTTTAGTCTGGAGAAGAAAAGGCTCAGGGGAAACCTTATCACTCTGTACTAATACTTAAAAGGAGGATGGATTAAGGATGTAGCTGGTCTATTTTCTCTAGTAATCAGTGACAGGACAAGAGGAAACAGCCTCAAGATGCACCAGGGGAGGTTTAGACTGGATATTTGGAAAAGATTCTTCACCAAGAGGGCGATCAGGCATCAGAACAGGCTGCCCAGGGCAGTGGTAGAATCACTATCCATGTACGTGTTCACAAACTTGTAGAGGAGGTCCTTAGTGACATGATTTAGTGGTGGTCTTGGCAGTCCTGGGGCTATAGTTGGTCTTGATCTTACAGGTCTTTTTCACCTGGTTGATTCTATGGTTCTATGATCTTTAAGGTCCCTTTCAACCCCAACCATGCTATTATTTGGTTCTATGACATGACGAAAGAGAAAGTATCAAAGATTGACTTTAACAACTTTATTAGAATCAGCAGCTGAGTAGAAGAGAAGTCTGAAGTTGTTTCCTTTCTCTGAGGGAAAAGCCATGAGCACAAGACCCCGTATGTGCTGTTTGTCCTGTGAGCTGGCTAATCAGTCCCTGAGCACTCATGGGCCCGTTGCATACACATCGATCCTGAGGATTAGTCAGAGCACATGCTCTACTCTGCTCTGCTGATAAAACAGGGGAGAGGGGAGAACTGTGAGGAGACCTCATGGAAGAGTTAGGATTACACAAGACAGGGGAAGGAGCCACAGTTATTGCAGCTGTGGGCGTGTAGGGACTGAGGACACAGAGAGAGAAACCTGTGCTTCGTTAGTTCTGCTGCTCAAGGTAAAACTTACTTTCAGACTCTGGTATGCTGTCATTGGGATGCAGAAATCTTCTATGCTGTCTTACCCCTGACTGAAGTGGACAATGGGTTACTATGAACAAAGTGGGTGTGTTTTCTGAGCCAATCTGTGCAGCTTTAACAAGTGTTTTGCTGACTTGCAGGTTTGCTTTGGCCTTACTGAGTTATGCTTTGACACCCACTGAAGTTCTAACAGCAGTGTCTACTGTACATTCTCTTTCCCTCATCTGCCAAAGGAGGAGAATCAGATTTTCTAAACACAAGTCAAGTAACTTCCCATGCATTTACAAAGGATTAAGAACTCTTAACTCTGCATGTGTGAAAACAGATTGCTCCATCACTCTACGCCTAGAATAAGAGCGGAAAGCACATGTTTGCATGCTTCTCTTGTGACCAAATGCAATAAAGTTTAACTAGAAAGAAATATTGACCCACACAAGGACAGGCTGAAGTATTTGAAAAAGCATTATTGAACAGTGTGCACTTTGTCCATGCACTTTGCAAGCATTTAAGCAAACATCCTTGTTCAGGTTTTTCTGCCCTTCAAAGTTGCAAAATATAGTCTGTTATTTAAACCAGAAGTTAGAGACATAGTCTAGCTCCAAGAATAAAATTACAATGAGTTTTACTCCATGCAGTTAACAGTACTTACAAGCAGGAAAAAGAATGTGTGAGAGGGCAAAACATTAAGGACTCTAATACTTACTACTAGTTTCTCTAGTACTAAGTACTTGAGAAAGACATGAATGCAGAGTACAGAACAAAATACTCCTTGAGGACCTGAAAACAGGTCAACCTTGAGGCAGATTAAAAATATCTATCACCTTGACAGTGTGACTTAGAAAAGCTAGATCTATGATTTGCACTCATCTCTAGCAGAAACAATCCATACTCTGAGTTACTTCAGGTTTGCTTGTAATCTTGGATTGTTTCAAAGTTACCAAGAGCTTATGACTTGTCATTGACGCAGAATTATCTGCTAGTTTTTAATACTAAAAAGCAATAGAAATTATTCTTTTAAATTACTCTGGAATTGCCTGTTCATTTCTATCATAGAATGTTTGATTTTCTTTCTTTGGTGTACCTGCCCATAGCATGGGGGGGTGCAACTACACGATCGTTAAGGTCCCTTTTAAACCAAACCATTCTGCGATTTGTGAAGCTTTACCTGCAAATTGTGATCCTTTGTAGCCTATGAGTTTAAATAAATGCTTCGCTAAATTAGTTGCATAGAAGGCTGTGAAAGAAGCCTCTGTCCAGTGGGAAAGAAGCGTAGCACTGTCACATGAAAAGATGTGATCTTTGCCAGAGATCACTGAGGGAACACAGCCAACGTAAAAAGGCAATGAGCTAGCTCTGCTAATGTGGGACATACACACCATATACTCTGTAGAATCAAAGACAACAGTAACTGTAGCATTTTTGAACTACTAGACACGAACTTACTTACCCTTTTGGAATTTCTAAGAGACAGTTTTCTCATTAAAGAAACAGAAGATAGTTTAAATTGAAGGGACTGAGTTCCTTTTTCCTTTAACAAGATTCAGTTCTCAGTCCCCATATCACCAGCGCTCAGTTTAAGAAATTCCATTTGAAAATAGAACCAGTTAAATATTCCAGAACAAAGTAATAAAATATGTCATATGCAATACACATTGCCTTCCACAGGAAGGGCTGGTATCTCAACTACCCAGTAAGTGACCTAGTGCAACAAGCAAGCAATCAGAGTGACAGGCATCTTCAATCATTCTACCTTTGGTTGCTGAGCACTGAATTCTACAGGGTGTTAAAAAACTGAGAACTTTCCATAATGTGAACACCTGAGTACAGGAAAACAGTGAAACCACTGAATAGTAAATTGCAAAGGGCCTCCTTCATTCAGAAAAAGTGTTCTTTATCCATTAAGTATATTACACACTACTATAGACAAATCTTCTTTGTACGTACAGGGGTGGATCCGTGCAACTACATTTTCAAGACAGTGTTCTAATACTGCTCTTATTTGGTAAGTGACAGTGAAGGAAATTACTGATTTCAAATTTTCAGAACATTTATCTGTCTTTAACAGTAACATTTTGGTAGCTCCTATTAAAGAGGTATACCACTTACCCTAACACTACTAGGTCTGATACATGCAACAAAGCACATAGTTTCAACTCACCACATTCCAATTCCCATATGGGAATAAGTAATTATTACTAATAATAATTCCCATAGGGGAATATCATGGTAATAACGTAACTGGGCACAACCGACAGAGGTATTTTTCTAGGAAAACCTCTAGTTCAAAGAGGAATCAGGGAAATCCTTGTGAATGAGCACAGCATCTTTCCAAAGATGGATTTATCACATAAGCATATCCTAAATACATATAACAAGAAGCACTGTTGCATAAAATACTCAACTGAAGTACTTTTCAAGACTAAAACCAGATTATTATGCCTAGTGGTTTCACCTAAAGGTTGCTGCTACAGAAGGCAGTCATCTCAAATTCAGTATGGCAAAAGATGACTGGGAAGGTAAAATCATTTGCTTTCTGTTGCTCAGCAAGTCAATACACAAAACTGCTGCATTAGCAGTGGTGGTCCTGGGTTGTAAGATCACAACTTCACTTTCAGCTGTTGTGTCTTAAGTTACATCTGTGAGTGGCAAATTAAAAATCAGTTCAATAAAGACAGAGCTATAGGGTCACAGAAAGGTTTTACTATACTTGTTGCTTGCTTTCTCCTCAATATTATTTGTGCTTCATGACTGTTTCCATCCCATCACTATGGAAAACCTTCATCTACCAGATCCATGCTAAATATTGCATAGCAAGATACCCACAAACTCAGTAAACAGGACAAATAAATTTTTATGCAAATTTATTCATCAGCTTTAACAATAGTAATACATAAATCAATGCTATGTCCAGCATAAGGTTTGTATAATAAAATATGCTATTTTGTAAGATTGATTTCTAGTGTGTACATTTTAAGGGCAGTTTCCATCCAAATTGGACATATTTTTTTAAAAAATAAATAAATACAAGGCCAAAAATGCTTCCTTAATGAAAGTCCTGCTAAGTAAGACTTCAGGCTCCACATTGCTTCAAAGTACTGATCAGTACAGGTGTCTGTGTACATCAGACTTACATAAATTGGGTGGGCTCAAGCAGCATACATTTTTTGACATCTGACTCAGACCAATAGATTCAATATTTCAGTTTAGAGCTTATTATTCCTCTAAAAGCTAGCATCCACCTTTCTTCTTTCTCTTTTAGGATTGTCTTGCCTTCCAGGTGTGTATCTGCTCATATGAATCCTAGCAACATCATGTGTACAAAATACAAAGGTCCAGTCCCCTCTCAGTACTACTTTTCTTGGCTTGAGATCCAGACTGCACTACCTAGTGGAACTATTTATGAAACAAACCGCTACTCAACTCAACTAAGACTACATTGCTCTTGGTGGGAAAAAAAAAAAAGACAGACTTTGGAAACAGATGGGAACTCAGTATGCTCCCAGCTCTGTTTGTTTTGTTTCTGGAGCTCTACAGACTTCAGAAATACATCCTCTCTGGGATGTCTGGTGCTCAGTCATTGCTACAGCATTAAACTTTAGGCACACTGGGTTCTGTAAGCTATAAACAGCACACAAGAAGCTGCATTTTCAGCTTTGTTTCCCTGATGGCCAGTGAGTCTAACAGGTACAATGGCATTCAGCGCAGTATGGAGGCATTCACTGACATTTATATTCAGTAACACTAAAATCTGGTCCCAGTTCAGATTAGATACATGTGAGAAAACATATTTGGCAAATCAGAGGTATTTTATTTACTTGTGTACTTATCACATACTGTCCAGGCTATTCTTTGGGCATATTTATTCTATAAATCTAGAAAAGTTTGTTTTATTTGTTTTCTGACTTTTAAATCCTGCTGATGGAGAAATTCCCTTTTCCTTAAGAACTTACACTCAGGACTGAGTCACAAATTTTTAAAACTACTCTAATTTACATATTTTACTTTATTAAAAACCTAAAGCTTGGTCAAAGTATAAACACTTACAAACTTAGTGAAAACATCCCTGAGACACTTTCAGTAACATAGCGGTAACGGGTAGGTTTTGGTCCATTAGAGGAGAAGAATTGTCACATCCAGTTATTGAATACTGAGGGCTACAAGTACATTGGCTGTACATTCACTCCCACTCCTCTTACAAACTACTGTATCCAAGAGAAAAGCCACATTCCATTTAGTTTGATACATAATGTAATCATTAAAAATTTTATGATGAATGGCCTAGATTCAGCCCTGGTGTAACGCCTTTAATGTCAATGGAGCTCACACATTTACATTCCAGGGTTGAAGTCTGGCAACACAGATGACTGTGAAGGACAGTACCTAAAATACAAAATGGCTTAAAAGTTGCAGAGCACACCCTTCACAAGTTGCTGACATATGGTTTTGCATACCAATTATTTTGCAAACAAACGTTTTTACAAAGATTTAAGTTTAGAAGTCATATTGTCATGCCATAGGAAAATTCAGATCACCACCAGGTTCAACTCTACTGCGAGAGCAAAGTGTGTAGTTTCCACAAAAGTGCACATACTGACTATGGAAGTACTGTGTTAGTAGACATGCAGGGTGAAAAAAAAAAAACATGCAAGAATTTCCTGAAAATCAGAGGGATATATCATTCTTCATTGCTTTGAAGTTGCTTTAGAGGGCCACACAGTCCAACATCTCACCGTCTTTGCGGTATTTGAAAACAAAATGAGTCAAAATTCACATACATGTAAAACAGATACACGCAAGTAATCCACTTTTTGACTTCTTTTGCCTGGAATACTAATAATATATTACTACATCAGGCTTTAGTAGGGTTTCTGAAAACAACAGCAAAAATAACTAAAGCTGCTTGCACTCTGAGGCAAAAACTAAGCCCTAGACTTTATCTTCCTGTACCAGTACTCCTGACCTTAGCACTTTCTGCTACATTAAACTTGAGCAGACCTGTCATTTGCAATTAAAAAAGCCATGCTTTATAATGTTATATCAATAGCTTCTGCTAGGATGAGGCTATGTTTTACTTTATCAAGTGCAACAAAAGTGTAATACAATATCTTTTACCTAGCACTCGTTTAATTTGTAAGAAAACATGCAAAAAACCCTACAAAGGTGTTTCTGTAAAGTTAAACCAAAACAGCATACTAAAAATGTATTTTGGGAAAACATCAGAACTTAAGAGTCCACTTCAGGAATCCAAGAATGATGCTCATACCATTGTTCATGGTAAGGGGGAAAACAGAGGAAAAACTCTACAAAAATCAAATACTACATATCAAGTTATTCTGAAACAACCAAAAAAACCACCTTGTTTTGCTCTATAGACACAAGAATTGTTCAGAATTCATGAACAAATTGAGCTAGTATAACCACTAAAAAGTATCACTGTAGGGGTCAGCAACAGAAAGTCAACATAACTTTTGAGATCAAGCACTAGATGTAGGGATCCTTTGAAACACCACCTGTCAAGATCCAATTAGGTTGTCCTCTACCAAACATGAAACACTTTCACTGGGTCACTATAAGATGAATTTTAGCTGTCTTTGAACAGCTTCCTCAAACAGCTAAGTTATGCGTTCGACTCTAGAGAAACACCTTAGGGTCACGAAAAGCAGTATATGTGTTTAACCACTATATTTGTGTAGCAAGTTAGTAAGAGAAGTGGATCCTCTCAGACAGTAGATGTATTACCAGTTGGTGAGCTGTCAGAGACTTTGGGATCAGGAATGCGGCATGAAAAAAGTTGTTTTCCCAAGGTTTTCTGTGCAAATCTGAAGTACATTATGTGGCCCATGGCAACAAAAGACACAGAAATAAGCACCAATAAGCCAAAAGCTTCAGGATTTGGGGCCAAGATGACCATGATGAAGTGCAGCAAATCAAGAAGATAATTCATGGAGTTTTGGACACCATTTATGATACCTCTTTCAGATTCTACCACATTTTCTTGGAGCAACTGTGTGACAGTCAAATCAAAGGACCAAAGGCCTATGGAAAGAAAACACAGTTATCAATACAACTGAACTTCTTATGGTGAACTTTCATTGCTGGAAAAATTCAATTCATGCTTTCAAATTTTCCACTTTTGCCAAAAGTGCACAGGACAAGGCTAGCTTTGTGTCAGGCTGGAATGGGTTTCACACTGACAGTTAAGGAATTTACTTTCCCTTTACTAATATATCCTGAAATAATACACACAGCTTGACACATGAACTTGCCTGTAACATCTTGCTTCAACATATCTACCAAGTTAACAGTGTTTTGTCCATCTGTTCCCTATTTAAACAGCTGGTTTATAGCTATTTACAGTGTATTCATGCTAGCTACAATTGCGAAGTTTTGCGTGAAATGTTTGCAATGAAAAAAACAAAACCCAAGCACATTTTAAACTATGCAGAATACGTAATTTACACCTAGTTTCTGTTGACACTATCTTCTATACTGTTTTAGTCCATTAATGGTTCAGTTTTAAAAGTTTATCTTGCAAACAAACTTAATACATGTGAATCAATTCTTTTATTCCTCAAAATTCTACAGATGAGAATTGCTATTCATTACACTTATGCATTTGATCGCCTCTTCTTTTGGCAGATACTAATATGACACTAACCAGCAATGCCTCAATAAATTAAGCATCATCCAAATAAACATTTCTGTTCTAAACTCCTTTGCTGGTAAAAAGTTTAAAGGTTAGACAATTTATTTAATGAATGGATTAATTTACTGAACTCCTAAGTTTGAAGGTTTTCTTAGCAGATGTGTTTTGTATTGTTTCCAATTAATGAATGGTTTTAAACGGTAATGAAGGAAAATCTCTAGAAATGAGCAAAGAAACAAGTTACAAGTATTGCAGTCTCTGCACTGGCAATCCTATTGCAAGATCATTTCATTTTCATGCAAAGTGTAATGAATTAGCCTTAGAAATGTGATACAATGCTTCAACTGTAGCCTACAGGTATAAACTCAAATTTGTATTTAGTTGATAGGCACTGTACTTTTATAATTAAAAGCAGTCGATAGACCACATTTTAATAGAAACGTAATACTTACCAACTCTAGCAGCAATGACTCCTGCAAACAGGAGACTAACAGAGAGCAAAGGCACAGGCTCAGGACTCATCTCTGGGTCGCTGTTAGCCGGAGTAGTAGACCCGTTAAACAAGTTGGGCACTTCAGTTGTAAAAAACGCTTCAGGCTTATCTTCTGGAGATGCTATAGCAGGTAATGGTTCACTTTCAAACAGCCTAGCACTGATGTCAGCAAATGGGGAGACAGTCAAATCCATAGGGCTTCCAGGCATAAACACAGAGACAGCACATAAGACCAGGCAAGCAAATTGAGCAACTCCAGAAATGAGGCCTGTGCGAACCAGGCCACATTTGCGACGAAGCCAAGTGAAAGCTACTGTTCCCATGATTCCAGTGACTGCTGAGGCACCCATCAGGAGACTTAGCACTGAGCCACTCAAACCCTGAGTGTAGGCATAGCCTGTAGTAATACAATCAAAGCCCAGAACAGTCATATACAGAAAGGCAAGACCCATGCCTGCAAGAAACACTGGCTGGTTGTAGTACGCAACCCATCCATCACGGAATGTGATGAAAGGCTCAGCAATCCTGGCGCCGCAGCTCATCTCCTTCTCCTGTTGGGGCTCAAAGCCAGTTACATCTTTTTCAACAATTAACTGCACTCCTTCAGCAGGTTTCATGTCACTCTCTGTAAACAGAAATGTAACTGTTAGAT
>JANHGB010003672.1:9496-21930 GCA_026283785.1 Coracopsis vasa | reverse complement strand
TTGCACCCGGCGCCGTAATAAAACATACCTGCTTTATAACTCTCTCTGAGTTGTAGAGTCTGATTCCGTGCATCAACCTCTTTGTGTCTTCACTGAAGAAGGCTGCAAAATTTTTTGTGTCATGATGTCATGAAGGAAATTCAAGAACACAATTATTTGAGGAGTATAACTCTGTTCCTGAACCTAGGAGAAAGCAGAGTTCTCTGAAGTTTAATTAAGGAGTTATTTTGACATGAGCAAGGTAGGTAGCTTAATTACTAAGAAAAATAAAAGACAGTTTTTGATGCCTGGTAACTTGAAAATCTATGAAAGCCATAAATGTATATCTGTCATTCTTTTCTTCTATGAAAGCATATGTGAAACTTCCAAATTGAAGAGGACATATACAGAAGTAAAAATTTACTTCAACTCTATTTCCTGAAAGGCTAGCATTAAAGAAATAGGGTTTCACATTTTGATTAAGGACAGTTATCCTTGCACTGTGATCATTTGAGAGGAGAAATAACTTCCAGAGTTTCAGAGTCAGAAAATGGATACAGGACTCATTGCCATCAGTGAGACATTTTTCTGTAGTAACAGTGATTCAGACAAATCAGTACATTAAAGCTAATTAATATGGTAAAGTACCATACTAATTACTTTATAAAAAAATATGATCTAGAAAAGAGAAACAGAATTAAATATAAAAATTTTTCTGACTCTTACATAATTTGGCATTTGGATGTGTGGCAGTGTACTCCCCCTCCCGGATATCTGCTCATGTGATAACCACCAGTTGTGGTGGTAATGGACGAGCTTGGTAATTGACCAAGCCTGGGACTAAGTCTGGACCCAGCCACACCTGGACTCCCATCTGAGAAGGGGTTTAGAATGCAAGGGCAACCTTTCTAATCCTCGTGTCTGAACTGGAGGTATTTTGTCTGACATATTTGTCTGACCCTGATGCACATTGCCATTGAATCTTGTTAAACCACTGTCACATTCACTACCAAACCTTGTTAAATCTCTGTTTTAATATCAATAAATATATTGCTACTTCTGTTTTATGAGTGAAGTGTGTAACTCCATCCAAGACAGGAAACAATATTTTTTTTCCTTTTCAAAAGTAGATTCCTATGGAGATTATGGATTTGATGTATAGTCAGTCATATTCTGAACGGATATCAAAGAAGGGAATATTAAATCTGATACCTTAATATTATGGTCTTAATTTCATCATGAAACCCTTTGACAGAAAATATGTGAATTAAGGCAATAAAGATGTAAGAATGAACCAAATAGATTTTTAAACCGTGAAATCTGGATAAAATATTGTCAGATTTGTCAAGTGGCTGGACTGCAGCTCTTAGTTGACATCTGAACTCTAGCTCCTCATCAAAGAGATTTTAGGAAAAGCTAAGAATAACAGAGAACAAACTTCTCTGAAGCCAGATGTTAATTAAGGATAATAATTAATTATTTTGACTAACAAGCTCAAAGTTCATCTAAGAAGTGGTTCTAATTAGAGCCACTTTAGTAACCAAAGAACATATTACAAATAAATTTATTGAATCAGAAAAGCTTAGTAAAATATACTGCAGTTGGAAATGAGTATATGTAAGTAGGAATGAAGATGAGGCCGGCAAACTAACATATTAAAAAAAAACCACAAAAAAAAGAAAAACCAAAAAAGCACAAACATACCAAAAAAACCCAAACAGTTGAAAGGCAGCAGCACAGTGGGACACATGCAGGTGTGTCTGGCACCAGGGGGAAACAGCTTACGTAAACCAGCATCTCATGGATTAGTATCAATATTGTATAGTTTGAAGTAGCTTTCATCTCTGGAACATGTAGCAAATAATGGAACCTCCAAGTAGGAAAGTGCAGATCAAAAGGATAAGCCTATATTTCAATTAACTTACTCAGATGTATTAAAAAAAGAAAGCACTGATCTGTTTACATCTATATTAACTGCTTTATAACAGTCATGTATTCAGTTGCACATGTGTTTGTAAGACAGGGATAGTTAATACAACCTGATTAAAAATCAAAAAACTCTAGGGGAATAGAGAAGCTTATGCTGATTCCATTTTACAGAGGTTAAGAACAAATACTTTTGATGTTTAAGAGTTTCATTTTTTTATTCATCTCTATTCTACCCAGTCCAGCGAAAATTAATTTCTTTAAAAACAATTTTTACTACTTACATTGGCTTACTAGTATTAAATTTTCCAGTAATTTTTCCCTGTTTTCATACCTTCAATCATGAGATACTCTGGCTTTTATCCAGATGAAAGATCTCTAAAAATGATAAACAATTGGTTTGTGATCCTCAAAGACCACCAGAACAAAAATACGGACAGCCCACACAGGCAATCCCTTCACTTCATATGAAGTGTTCAGATTCAAAAACAGATCATGGTTAGTGTTTCTAACATCTATAAATCTAAGAGAATTAATATATAGTTGTCTTCATCCATTACAAGTAAGAAATCAGCTGTCAGCACGGTATGTGCTGTTTCCTTAGTGCAACTAAGCAACTAATGCCACATCACGTAAGGTCAAGGAAATTTAAAAGCTGCCCTGAAAATAACTGTGCTTACTTTCTCCAGAATTGCTGAAATGCAAAACTTGAGACAGCCACTGAAGAAATGTCCACATAAACAGCTGCCAGTGGGGGAGAATTATTTGTTTCTCTCTTTGTCTACTTATTTCTTACTTATTTTGGGGAAAATTATAAAGATGGTTTCTGTAAAGGAAGGGAAACATACTAAAGCTTGAAATGTCAAATTGCAAAAAGTCTGGAAGATTCATACTAGAAATCTCCTGTTGTTCATTAAATTTAAAGATTTCACTGTTGCCTAACCATGTAGATACTTTTATATATTCTAATATTTAAAAATTACTTCACCTGGGTGCTGTAGTGCAAGAAAATTACTGGCAAACTAGAGTGAATTTAGCCACCAAAATGATTATGTAGGTTGAAAGTATGATGTAGTAAGACATGCTGTGAGATCTGGATTAATTCAGTCTTTAGGAAAAAAAGAAAAAAGCCAAAAAAAATCTATGGGAGTGCCTTGCTGATGTCTTTAACAGTCAAATAGATGGTTATAGAAAAGACAGTAAAATTAGTAAATATATTAGTAAAATATACTGCAGTTGGAAATGAGTATATGTAAGTAGGAACTAATATCCACAGGTGCACAGTGAAAGGACAATAGGCAGTAGTCACTTTTATGTCAATCAAAACCGCAATTGGATTTTGGAAAAGTAAATAAATGGCAGTGTGGCTGGTCAAGTACTAGAACAGTTTGCATAGGGGTAGTGTGAAACCTCTTGGAGGTTTTTATAGACAGACTATGTTGAAGACCCTGAAAAAGCAAACAGGTCCTGTTTAAAGTGAAGGGTTGAAAAAGATGACTGCCATGGGACCCTTTCAAAAGAAATTATTCCTTAAATTTATAATAGCTGACTTGCTCTTCGTGGACAATTCACATCAGTTTTAAGCTTTCAAACATTCAACACTTTTTTTCTGGAATAGTTGTTACCATGTAAAGCACATCTAACGTTCTGATATTTATTGCTATCTTGCTTTATTTTTCATTATGTGGGCAATAAACCAGTACACTATTGCCTTGCCCATTGTAATTACCCATGAACCAGCAGATTTTTTATTTTTTTTTTAGCTTCAAGAAAGAAATAGGATGAAACAATATTGATTAGTTAGAAAGTAAAAATAGAATTAAACCTTCAGCACAATTCCTTCCATAAAGAAGTGTTTTAGAGGATTTTAACACCTGAACAAGGATATCTTATGGCCATCGGATCAGCACTAAATTTTGTTAGCTACATTGCTTTCATAAAACTGTAATATGAATTTGATCGTCCTCCCACAAAATTTGAGTCCAAGTGTATTTTACAGCATAACAAGAGTTCTGATTAAATTCAAAATTTTAATTAAAAAATTATAATTAAATATAGAAGTAGTAAGGCAATATAAAATGAGATGAAGTGCCAAAAAGTATATGTAAAGGTATTGCACTTGTTTTCACCATCATGCCACTAGTAAAAAATGTCAATTCCTTTCAGATATTTAAAGAAGCATTTAGAGATTATATATGTATATATTTATATAGGTTTAAGTAGATCAGGATTATATGTCCAGAAGTTAACTTTTCTAGGCTTCTTCCAAACAGTTTTGTTTTGATTCCTCAGTTTTGGTTGCCTCTTATTCTCTTTGAACTGCTGCTCTCTACTTCAACTTTTATCCTATTGTCTTCAAAGTGTGTAATAGGATTTTATGAAAGAAGCAAGTTAAAAGATTACGTTTTTGTTATAATGCTAATACTTCTATTGTCCCTCGATTTGTTGTCACTGAGAACTGTTACATCATGATTTAGATAAACAATACAGAATTACATTTTTTTATGTATTTTATTCATTTCTCAAGTTAACAGTGAGGTATAGTAATGCCATTTTTAACTTGTGCTAATAACTGAATTGCTTACACTGTCATGATCTGTCAGTTTTTCTACACCTTCATATGGATAATTTTGTTTTTGTTGTGATGTCTTTTTATGCCACTTACTTTTATTTTGAAACAATGAGGCAGTTCCACTTCCTAATGCTGCAAACCTCATAGGATCCAGGATAAAAGAAATATGTGTATGGGTTTTCCCACCTTCTCTGGATACTTTCTTCCCTATTAGCTAGGCTTGAACTATTTTAGCTACTTGATTATACATTTTACCTTCCCACTAGAATGTATGCTTCATTAAGGTACCTGACTGGAAAAGTTTCTGGTAGACAAATTCAGACACAAGCCTAGGAATAACTTGAATTATGGCTCTCACTTGTAAATAGTATGACTGTGATCACTATGCAGCTAGAAGACTCGGATAATGCAGGCAAACCCAAACTCCTAGCAAGTGTCACTGCCTTTTAAATGTCTTCCTATAATAACTTAATAAGCATTTACATGTAGCATTATTCTTAACTACATAAAAGGCTATGGGTTTTATACAAAACCTCTTGTGAACCACACGCAAAGCATTTCTAGGACAATATATGCCCGTTATAACTGTCTTAGAAAACAGGGCTTCTGCAGTTCTGGAGAAAAGCTGCAAACATTTGTAATGAGCTCGTGAGGGTACACAATTTTGTGTTAATTTTATCCCATAAATGTTGACACTTTTGGTCTTACAATTTCTGGTTGTAACTGGCATTAACGAAACATATGATCAGAAAGTAAAAAAGAAAATCTGATAAAGTTCACTGTGAAGATCTGAAGCAGCTCTTTAGGGCAACAAGACAATCTTATAATTTGTGTAAGGAAGTATAATTTGTGTGACTCATCACTGTCTTTCTGTTGAAAGAAGGACCTAAGTATTTGGCTATAATAACCCTCAGACCAGAGATGCTGCTTTGTAGTTTTGAAGGTCCTGACAATCCTTCACCTAATCTGATCCACAGGTTACCTCACAACTTAATCTCTGCAATGTTTTAGAGTAATTTGTCTTTCTGTTGCCATTAACCAGTCTGAGGAGTTTTGAAACCCACAGTCTCCTCAGGAATTGTTGTGAAACAGCCTGGTGGCAGAACTCTGCTGTGCAAATCTATGTATACACTTCTTTCAGGCTACACCACAGGAAAAGACAATATTTACTGTTTACCACTGAAAGCCATGGCTAGAAATGTATCATCTGAGTGCAGGGAGAAAAGAAGCATCAGTATTTGAAGAACTGAAGTGAAGCAATAGATAGGACCATGATAGTTCAACTATTTTGATTTAAGGGGATGATGTTTCTACCCAGTGCGTAATGCAGGCATCAGCAGAGCAATCTTATATGCTGCCCCACTGTCACCATGGCCAAATGACCTGACAATATTGATTGAAACCTGGGCAAAGATGACCTTAAGGGATCTGCCATGATCCACCCAAGTCTACACAGGAGCACCTTGGAGAGACTTGGAGACTCTGAAGAGTTCAGGGTCACTGTAAGGCACACAGTATTTAGATACTGGAATCCAGCCAGTCATACAGACCACATTTTGGTCAAAGTTTTAAAATTTAAGCAAGTGTCCCTTATAATTAAAAACGTGATTTATAAGGAATATTAACTATTCAAGAATAGTAACTGATAAGCAATATACATGTAATTTAGCAGGAGTGGTTTGTTTAACTATGCAATCAATAGAAACAGGTGTAAAACAGTTGAAAGATTTTAGCATTCTCTTTTCATTTGTCCTTCTACCCTTTTCCTGCAATTTTTTCTGCTGATATTCAGCTGATAAAAACAACGCTATTGAAAAATAAATGTAAACCAGATTAATTTCTGAATATTCAGTTTCAACCAGTCTGCTTTTTTATAATGGTAGTTACTGCTTGTTTTCATCTGGCAAATACATGTATCTGGATAGTGTGCATTTTTTTAATGATTATTTTCTTCTCATTATCTGGATTACAAGTCCTTTATCCAGACAAATGCAAAGCTTGCAGGCATAAAAATCACAGTTTGAGCTGTGCACGTAACAGCATTTTCTTGCTAAGAATACAAACTACTAATTCAAATCTGTTTGTAGTTTTCATTCCAGAGAATCCTTTCAGAATTTCAAGGAGATGCTGAAAAAACTCACATGTTTAGATGAGCATTAGAAGCTGACCTAAATGTCAGGATAAACTTTATAGGGTTTCTTAATCTGTAATGGTTCCTCCTTCTTTGGAGCTTATTTTAGTGCACTTTTCTGTTGCCATTTCCAAAATTTCACACTGGAAACTTTTATTTATAAATTGAGCATGTTGAAGTGTGTTTCAATACATGTGTAAGCAATTGAAACATTCCTTCCTATCAGGGGGCTGAATATGAATATATGGCCAAGCAGGAGAGAAATCAGATCTGATTTTCAAAAGACATCGTTCACAGAAATCTGCTTCTGAACAGAAGTGTTCATTCTGTGTTATTCAGCTCTGTAACAGAAAAGAACACTGTCCATGAATCACTTGCTGATTAATCAGTTTTGTCCAGTTATTTTCATCTAGAAAGGACACCGAGGTAATTCAGACCACATTCAACAAACATTTCAATAGCAGTATTGAACCCAATACTTTCCACCATTTCCTTTCCATCATTTTACTTAGTATTCCTTAGCATTTCAATCTATTCCTAATAATCTAGTTGAGTTTTTCTGTATACTTAGTAGGAGTGAGGTGATTGAATAAGTGAATAGATATAAAGAGTGACTTCTGAGGTGGTTCAAAATATAATTCTGCTATAATGGGGGAGCCTTCAGCTAGTGTTCCCAGATTAAGCACTGGCAGAGATACATTATTCCTGTAGCACAGATTTTTCTGAGAAGTTCTTTATATGAGACACAAATATAAACCCAAATATTTGGTGAAAAACTGTGTATTTTGTTTGCCTTCTGGTGCTGCATTCGTTTTACATTTTCTCTTGGTTGAGAAAAAATATCAACACTTAAAATTCATCACTGCTCAAAAACTATTCTCAGTTCTCTCTTAAGCAAGCAGATGTAATCCTGTTGAGTACATTGGCAAGCAAATTCACACATGTATATTCAATATATGTTTAGAGTGGTACTAAACGGCAGAGCCTAAAAGAAACAAAATATAACCCAAGCAACATTTCCAACTACTCACTCTAAAAAGCCAGTAAGACCTAGGTGGTACTTTTAAACCCCACCTTTATGCTAATAATGTAAAGCATTGTTGCATTACTGAAAGCTTGCCACTGTATATTTCAAATTATTACTTATTTATATTGTTAATTTTTCCATAATTACCTTTCAAAAAATATTTTTAAAAAACTTACATAAGGAAACCTAAAGATACTGAAGATGCTACATACCCAACACCAGCTGTCTAAAAAGTAAAATGTCCATACCCAAACCAGTCACACATGGTCTTTCTGCATGCAATGATAAGTGAACATCTCTCTACCCCATCGCTTTTGATGCGTAATATAAAATGGGATAAAGTGCCCAAAGGAGACAGTCAACTCCAGAAGTGACAAAGAAAGCCCAGAACCTTAGACCATCTGTTGAACTTCGAAAACCTGTGGTTTGGTCAGATGAATCCCAGACTTATGTTACAGATTTACTGAGAAACAAAACTATTAGTTCCTTACTACTTCAGAACAAAGTATCATGATTCTTTTATATTCCTGATTCAATAATGCTAATGGGAATTTTGAGTGCACACAAAATACAGTCTTACAGTAGATTGGACATGTTGGAATTTGAGAAGACACATTTTCACTTCAAGTGAAAGAGCTGTGCGAAACAGACTGTTATGATGCTTTTAAAAAGAAACAATATTGTGCAATTACATGATATCTTTTTAGATCTGCAATTTAGGTGATCACAACTTGACAACCTCTTTCTGTTTTTTAATTTATATCTTCTAAGGCCAGACTGCTCATGATATAAAGTGTTCAAGAAAGTACATAGAATTTCTAAAGGAAAATGGTTTTATTTCAAAAAACCTCCCATCTCTCCATTCTACAGATTAATCATATTAGCTTTTAATGTGAAGTTTCTAATATTAAAAAAAAAAAAAAGAACAACAACATTATGTTCATTACTTAGGACTTTTTCCAAAAAAATTGTAGAATATTCATGGAGATTTGTAAGTATTTATATGTGACAGAATTATGTAAAGAACTAGGCTGGCTGTGCCCCACTTACATTTTAGAATCCTCGGAACATGTCAATCAATGGATAAAAAATACTTTAGAATTGATTTGGCTTTTCAACCATATTCCACATTTTGTAAATAAAAAAAATAAAACACCAAACTAATATGTGGATTTACAGTTAAGTTGTGGCCACTTTACATTTGTCTAATCACTGATGGATATCAGTTTTCCTCTGTAACATAACATTATGATTTGTGAAGCAGTAGAATTTAAACCACAAACATTCTCATTAGGCACTTGCATTTCTACAAGATTATCCACTACTGATCTGTGACTTTTTGCTGATTCTTAAAATTTTTTCAAAAATGCCATAGAGGGGACATAGTCTGACATTCATTCCAAACATGTCACTCAGTCTATAGCACTAAGTGTTGTCCAGATGATATAAGCATTACCCAGGAGAGAAGTGACTGAAGAGGAAAGAAAAGATAAAGCAAGAAAACAAGCTACGGAGGTTGCAATGTTTTTTTCAGGAACAGCTTGTAGCAGTGCTTAGTTTCTGTTTCAAACCTCTTTTTGGTCCTTTTTTTCTTTTTTTTTCTTCCTATAAAATATCTTTCTTCATAAGCAAAAGTAAAGGAAAGAGGCCTTACCCATACAGTGGTTGGTTGTATCCTTGCAGTTTGGATTTTCAATCCCTCCTTCCTTTTGAAGTAAACCACTTCCCTGGGAGTGCGCAAAAAAATGTAGCAGTCTCATGTTTTGCTGTTGTCCTTACTCATGGTTCCTGTAGTGTGATCATCTGCCCTTCTCTCTTTCAAGATCACTGATCACTGCTGATCAGAATCATTTAAGATGATATTCAGACTTCAGGGATTTCTTACAGATTTTTCAGTAAGGAACTATTTGTCAGCGCATATAAATGGCACTGATGTTACTGTAGAGAGGTTACTTGTTTGGCTTTCATTCTTCCAGCAATGTTCAAGTCTTTGGAGAAATGTGTGTTATATCCATCTCCTCCACGCTGTGCAGAGCTGGGAATATTTTTGTTCTGCACATCTCATCTGATTTTAAATGCATTCCCCAGCAGTGCAAGAGGGGATATTTGTAGGATGTATTTGTAAAACCAGCATTTAGAGTTAAAAAAAAAAACTATTTACTTTCAGAAATATAGCCTTTCTTGGTGTCTAGATGCTTTTTAAAACCAGGGCAAATAAAAAAAAGACAGCTTACACATAAAGCACATCAGAAAGTACAGAGATAACGTATTTTAAATGCCATATTCAATTTAAGTTGAGGTAAAGTTATAGTAGTCCATTTTCAGAGGTTTAGCGGTTGAATAAAAAATGATCTTTTATCAGTTAGCTACTCCGCAAGTTCCTTTAAAAATTATTGTGCAAATTTTTAACAACTAAGAAATGTCAGAGCTCTCCTCAAGCCAAAAGTTTTACATCCACTAAAGATGTCTCCCTAGCTGTTATGTAAAAAGCCAACTAATATCAACTGTGCCTTGTGAGACTTCATTTACTTTAATGGATTTTGAGCATTCACATTTGTTGCACAGATATCTCTTACAGAGCTCCCCAAAGAAAGATGACCTTTACTTCTTAAAGACGTAATTCTGCCACCTGTTATTACATACAGGACATGAGCTTTGGGAACCTGTAGATGAGAGAGTTTAAACTTAGTATACTCACTAGTACATGAAGTTAATTTTATAGCACTGGAAAAATTATTTAGCCTGTTGCCAGGAGGACTGGGGAAGCAAAAATGAAACAAAAGCTAAAAACCTAGCTACCTTACAACCATGAAGCCCTGAAGGCATCTTCACATCTCATCTAAGGTGTGTTACTGCCCTGTAAAAAAGGGATCAGACAGTACTGGAAATTTTCATTGTCTTCATCCTTTTGAGCAACTTCAAGATGCATCTGCAGGCATGAATTTGCAATACTGAAACTTTATATAAACCAGATCAGAAGCTGTTAACCGTTCCCCTGGTAAGGTTAATGGGCAGTAGTACAAGTAAATTTCTACAACTCTGCAGTTGCAGAACTCTTTAACAACTCTTTAAGTGGGCTAATCCTAGGCTTTTCCAGAAACAGTTTCCATAAGCAATTTTTAGTTCTCAATAAGAACAGGTTTTTGAGATGAGCTTTCTGGAAAAAAAACAACAAAACAACAGAAAAAAAAACCTCTGGTAAACAGAAAATAAATGAAAATTATGAAAATTTAGGTGATGTGGTTATGGTGACATCATGATGAAATAATTTTCTATAAATATGCTTGGAAAGTGGAAAGATCAAGACAGTGAAATGAGAGAGCAAATACTAAGCAGAATATGCTGTAACCCCAAAATGTTTTGTGGGCACAGACAACTAATTTAATTGTAGCATGTGACACAAATGAGATCTTAGAAATGGCATTTAAAGGCTTTATTTTCACCACAATTTTTGTTTTATGTATCTCCCCAGTAGTGTATCATTTTAGTGTCTAAAATAAATGAGCAAGTTCTTTTTATATTCATCTTCAGCATCAGGTAGGCTACAGCTTTTAATAAATGTAATATTTATTTTAACTTTATACTTCTAAAGTACAGATGCCAAAGGAAGTTTTATGTGACTTGACAGCTACCTTCTGAATATTCAGGGCATTACAAAGCTCTTCTAACAAATAAAATCCCTTTCAGATAGATTTAACTGTAAGTTATCAAGCTGTTTGGTCTTTAATGAATTAGATGTTTATTAAGTGAGAATAAATTAAATTATTTGCATCAATTTACATACCTATGTTCCACTAACTGACAGATCTGAATTACTAATGACTCACAAAAGGGAAATTTGTTATTAGTGATAAGAGGATCATTTTTCAATAATCTTTTAAATTATGCAGAGAAATAATACTCTAAGCATTTTAATACATAACATGGATTTGCAAAAATATTTCAAATTAGTGGAAAATATTCTAAGCAACAAGCAGAAAAGCATTATTAGATACACATATAAAGACACGTATAATCAAATTCAAAGCTAGCTTCATAAACATGATTTTATACAAGACTAGCTTTGTTTTTCAGAAAAAATCATCCTCAACATCTGACAGAAATAAAGACACATTTTCCCATATTTGGGAATCACTTCATTATAATGAATAATAAACTCAGAGACCCTAATATAATAAAACTTTCTATCATTACACTAAAAATAGGACTTATTTTCCTTCATTAAATCTGGTTTCAAACCAGGTAAAAGAGTAGGGCAGCTATAAAATGTAGCAAAACTTTAATATCCCTATCAGGTTAAAAAATATTAGTTGTGGAATGTCATGAATTAATATGGATTTATGTTTATAGAACAAGGCTGCTGTTTAACCCTAGCCAGCAACTAAGTCTCACACAGCCACTTACTCATTCACTCCCTCTGCGATAGGAGAGAGAATCAGAAGAATCAAAGTGAGAAAACCTGTGAAATAAAGACAGTTTAATACATAAGGCAAAGGCTACGCATGCAAGCAAAGCAAAAGAAGGAATTCATTCACCACTTCCCATCGGCAGGCAGGTGCTCATGTCCATGAAAGCAGGGCTCCATCACAGGTAACTCTTGGCAGACAAATGCCATCACTCTGAACATCCCCTTCCCTTCTTCTTCCCCCAGCTTTATGATGGCTTGACTTGACGAACGAAGATTTTGGGAAGGGCTTTACCCACGCTTACTACAAGCGCGCCGATGACTAAAAAGGCCAATGTGGGATAGGCAAATCCGGTTGCAAAAAGCACAGTGAAAGGTCTCTTTGGGTGGTATA
>JANHGB010003669.1:0-22120 GCA_026283785.1 Coracopsis vasa | reverse complement strand
TCTGGAGCAGAGTCCAGACATTCGTTTCTGCACACTGTGCAGCAGGGAGAGGAGAGGAGAGGAGAGGAGAGGAGAGGAGAGGAGAGGAGAGAGCACCTAGGAGAGAGGAAAGCAAGCCCCACTCTTCGAAAGGAAAAAGAGCAGTAGTTAAAAGCATACAGCAAACAAAGCACAGCAGTTTGAAAGCATGATGAATTTGAGGTGATTTGAGGTGATTGTCACTAGGGAGGAAATAAGTCACCTTTTATTCTTTCACACGAGCTGTCAGAAAGCTACCTGGTGAATCAGCAAGCAATATTCAGTATGAGAAAACCTGAAAAATAAAAGGCTTGTACAAAAAAAAAAAAAACAAAACCCAGTGAAAACTGGAATTAGTGAATGAAGGACTTCAATACTCACTGAAACTAAACAGATGTCAAAGCTAGCTAAAAATCTACAGGTATGCATAGTGACAGGTATGACATTGATTACCTGGAAAGAGAGGGTCAAGGACGGGTGAATCCCATAATTTCAGAATAAATGCCCATTTCCATACACTGCAATCACTGTAGTATTTCTGCATTTCCAATGAGTGCAAACACAATAATGCCTTACATTTAATGATGTTCTTGTCAGACAAACTGGCACACCTAGTTTAATCCATCATTACTGCCAAAGTGCCATCTTCATAGTTACTCCATTTGTTCAAAATATCATTCATATATTCATTTTCACAACACATCAAGGACGTATGGATTGGCTGCTAAAGGCTCTTCTTCAAGACATCAACTTTGCCAAAGAAAAGTTACATATTGTATGACACACAGACACATGTCTAGCAACAGCTCTA
This sequence comes from Coracopsis vasa, assembly GCA_026283785.1. NCBI lineage: Eukaryota > Metazoa > Chordata > Aves > Psittaciformes > Psittacidae > Coracopsis > Coracopsis vasa. The sequence continues at coordinate 21,291 of JANHGB010003669.1, read as the reverse complement.
GAGCAGGGTATGAGGAGCTCTTCCCCTGTTGCAGAGAAGAAAGACCTTTATAGACTAACACACGTTTCAGTGACGTGAGAACGGATGTGCTGAATAAGACCAAAAGACCATTCAGCTTTTTCTGAATATGCTTAAGAAAAGGTTGTAAGAAATGAGAAATAAGCTGTGAGGATCCTATACAATGTATTTTCTCAGCTTCCAGCAACCTCGAGCTTATGGACAATAGTAATAAATAGCAAATATTCAGAAGACAGTAATAAGAGGTAGACTAGGCAGGGGGACACACAAGAAACAAAAGTAACATGGCCCAGGTCATTTGTCATGAAGATACAGGCTGCATGCAGCCTTTCACACTTGTAATAGACAGTAAAATCATATTTGAATAAAACAGCTTACTAAGGAAATGTTAGCAGCTGAAGGGCAAATCCCTTTATTAGTGTCTCCTCTGGCTGGCTACTATGGACCTAACAGAAGGACAGGAGCTGTGGATTACCAGTAACAAAGTTTTCTGAGGAGGGGTTGAGCTCTGTTGAATTTCGTCTGTAAGAACATGTGTAATGACCAATGAGTTTCTGTCATCCCATGGATGCACATGTGAAGGAAAGGGGGATAAAGAGAAAGGGAGAAGAGTGAAGTTAGCAGTTGGCATGAATCAGCATGACTCTACTGGCTTTCACAGCACTCTGGTGGAGCTCTCCTAAGGTATTCTGTGTTATCCATGTAAGTAAGAAGTGAGGTTAGTGACTAAAGTTGTATAAAGACCTTATATGGATAATGGTACAGGCTGATAGTTTTAGTTAATGGCGCAGGCTGTTATTTTCTGGCAAAGAAGGAGACCCATGCATCTGTCAATTGGTTCAGGGGGTTACCATTAACTATATATGAGGTCTGACCTTAGGATGTGGTAGGATGCTGGCTTCAGCAGAGCTCTGCCAAGACTAGTAGATGGCAAAGAAACTGAAGGTGTCATAAATTGATGTTGGATATTTTGTTCAGATTAGAGTGAATGATCAAAGCTGCTTTTCTGCAGTAAAAATCCTGACTGGCTTGCTTCTGAAATTCCCAGTACTTTGTTACCTGTGGGTGTTGAGACATAACAACTAAAAGTCATGGGGCAGTCATCTGAATTTATCTAAACATGAGGAAAAGCCTCAATCCAGGGTGGAAATCATTATTCACAGGAATGCGTGTTGAATTCAATTGTTTTATTCCACATTTAATATACAAAACCGTAATTTATTGATCAGAAAGGAGCATCACTCTGTTACTCCTTGACATCTCATAACTCCAGGATACTCAACCATTTCTGCATTAACAAGAAGCCAATGAAAAAATATTCCAAAACAAGACTTTTTGTATGATTTCCCTGAAACTCCAAATGCAAACATAATGTTATTCAAGTTATCATAAGCATCAATGTCACCTTAATTTTAAATGGGCACATTACAATAGCAAAACATTTTGATTTGACTTGTTCAATAGCAATGTTTTTATAAAAAACTATCTAATTAGCTTGTGTGCTTTTCATTTTCTGCTGTAATAGTGATAAATGACATTTCATTCAGGCCAAAATTAACATCATCACAGAATTATGCTGAACAAACCACTATTTTAACTTTGAACTTAACTAATTTCTTCACAATGAAGATGAAATATATTTCTGTCTGAGATACTGGGTCATATCCTGAAGTCATGCCACATACATTAAGTTTAAGGAGGGAAATGCTATCAGCTTTAATGTTCCCATACTCAATTTGGCAGGTGCAAATGACTAATTTTTCATGGAAAAAGGTTGGGTTTGGAGTAAATCTTTCTTTCTGAGTGATGATAAATGAAAGGTTGATATGACGATCATACTTGATAGTGTTTGGGGAAATGATGATACATTTGTCTGTTTGATGGAGTCTCACTTTAGCCATAGCTGGTAATACAGAATCCTGGGAATACTACTGCAATTTTTTTCCAAAAATCTTTCCCAGTAAACAATTCTTCATTGTGAGAATGATATATCAAAATTAATCATGCAAGAGTGCAAGTGCGTGTGTGTGTATATGTGTGTGCGAACGAGAAATTTTGGATTAAAAAAGGCTAATTTCTAACAGACCATATATTCTGTACTGGTTAAAACTTAACTCTAGGCCCTTCGTCTGCAAGATGGCAAAAAAGTATAAGTATTCAACAGCCTGCCTTGAGAAGCACCTCAAAGCCAGAGTTTTCTGTGTCCCAGGGTGGGGACCACATTCTGCTGTGTTTTGCGGCACACCAAAAAGCCAATGAATGCAGAAGTCTTCAGAGGTGCCCTAGGCTATTCATATTGATGTAAAATTTTAAATATTTTAATATGTTCCTTCGAGTGTGGGTTACGGAAGATTGGGGAACTTTGTATTTTTGTCAGTTAAAGGGGTTTGGGCAAAAATAAGATTTGTAGAAGAATAAAGCCATTGAAGATTTTCAGACAATCAAATCACTTTATGTTTTGATGAAAACTGCAGTGAAATCATTAACGTTGGTAATTAAATTGTCACTTTTAGATTTCAAGATTAATAGTTGATGGAGATGAATGGGGAAAGTCACACCTCTTGGGTCTTTTTACTCCAGGCTTTTCAAGATTCTTTCATAACCACAAAAGTGAGCACCTACTTCAATAAGCAGCAGCAGTAATACGGGTCCCTCTGCTTTGCATCTGTAGTCAAATGCTCTAATATTTAAAAGGGTCTGAGATCAGAATGAGGTTTTGCATGTTTGGGGGCAATTGCAGTGCTCCAAACATGCTTCTCTAGTTTGGCTCCTCTGTTACCTCCTCAGCTGGTGGTGTATACTCCACCCTTTTTATCCATGGGTTCATTTAGAGCATCCCTCCCTCTAAGTCAGCAACTTATTTTCAGGAAATTAGTATAAACACATAATTTTTTATATGGTTGTTTCTATGTTAAATTTTGTTCCAAGTATAAAACTTGTTCAATGATGATGTTTGATGTTCAAATTCGTTTATCATGCGTTTATCATCTAGTGTCAAAGCCTTCAGCAGGGAACAGATACAGCCCTAACCCACAGCTGGAACAAAACAGTACATGTATGTACTGATGCTACCTGAAGAGCTGGTCAGTAATTTACCCTGCTTTCTGAGAAAATAAAGATTCTTGTGTGCATTTAAGCAAATTAAATATCTATTTACTTGATCTAGTTACTTGATACTTGAACAAGTTTTATGCTTGGAACTTGCAAATGGGGAACCAGTGTATTTGGTGGGATTAAGTGCACCCTCAGCAAGTTTGATGACCACACCAAGCTATGTGGTGCGGTCAACATGCTGGGGGGAAGGGATGGCATCCAGCGGGACCTTGACACGCTTGAAAGGTGGGCCAATGCCAACCTCATGAAGTTCAAGAACACCACGTGCAAGGTCTTTTGCCTGGGTCTGAGCAATCCCAAGCAAAACTACAGGCTGGGCAAAGACTGCATTGAGACCAGCTCTAAGGAGAAAGACTTGGGGATGCTGGCTGATGAGAAGCTCAACATGACCCGTCAATGTGTGCTTGCAGCCCAGAAAGGCAACAGTGGAAGTGAAGACAAAAAAAGATATTTCTATTTGCAAATTGACTCAACTGATGCTGAGTACTTCTAAATAAAAATGCCATTTTAAAGTTACTTCTTAGGCACTAGCAGAATTAAAGCAGAAAATCTTTGCCCAGCTCCCTGAAAAATCTTTTTACAAGCTAAGAAAGCATCACTGGGGCAGTGTAAGGATCCATTACTTGATCTTTTTTCACCTATCCAGTCACTGTGAAGAGGAGATCAAAATATCCTCTGTCTTGCCTTCTAGACTACAGAACTGAAATTTCATCACTTTCAGATATGTATTCCCAAAGGAGGAATGAAGTAATATGATATTCAGAGCAGCAACACTTAACATTTAAGCCTCATTGAATTCACAGCTGCTACACTACGTATCTGGTCTTACACCAGGCAAGAAGACTAGGTACCACAGAGCACATTTCACAGCAGATGGCACGCTGTGGGGAAAACTGCCTTTCCTGGTTAGCAGAAAACACTGAGAAACAGAGTTTTCTATGTATTGTCCCTCAGAGCTAGGTTTAGAGTCACCTCAGATCAACCAGAATGTGCCTGTTACTAACTGGGAGGATGAATATTTGTATCCTATTGCTTATAGTTTTATAGTTTTCTTTTTTAAAGACTGAGGTTGTGGCAGTCCTTTCTAGCAATGGATGGAGACCATCCTGAGCATCTAATGATAGAATTAACTAGGTTGGAAAAGACCTTTGAGATCATCAAGTCCAACCAATTACCTCAGGACTGCCAAGGCCACTGCTAAACCATGTCACTGAGGGCCTCATATACACAGTTTTTGAACACTTCCAGGGATGGTGATTCCACCACTGCCCTGGGCAGCCTGTTCCAATGCCTGCTTACCCTCTCTGTGAAGACATTTTTCCTAATATCTAATCTAAACCTCCCCTAGTGCAGCTTGAGGGCATTTCTCTTGTCCTATCGCCTGTTACTGGGGAGAAGGCACTTCACTACAACCTCCTTTCAGGCAGTTGTAAGGAGCTCCTGCCTGAGCCTTCTCTTCTTCAGACTAAATAACCCCAGTTACCCCAGCTGTTCCTCATAAGACTTGTGCTTGAGACCCTTCACCAGCTTTGTTGGCCTTTTCTGGCCCCGCTCCAGCACCTCAATATCTCTCTTGTTGTGAGGGGCCTAGGACTGGACACAGGATTCGAGCTGTGGCCTCACCAGTGCAAAGTACAGGCGGATGCTGTTCAGTGTTCCACCATACTGCTGGTTAAATGTCCTTCCTGGTAGGAGAAAGGGAGGTAGGAAAGTGAGAGAAAAGGACTCTGTTGTTGCTAATTTAATGCCTACTTGCCATTAATGTCTACTCAGAGCAGCGAGAGATTTTACTTTCACAGGGAGATTTTGGCAGTCATGCCCTTTTTGTGTCTATGGATGGATGCCAGGTTAGGCTGGGGACTAACCCAGTGTTTTTAGTACTTTAACTAGATGTATGTTTGCATTCACGCTGTGGAAATTTAGGATTAGCTTGGAATTTCTGGGGTGCCAAAATGTTAAATATAGGAACATAAAAGTTTCTAAAACGTTATTTCAGTAGTCTGGTGTTCTCTGTTATTTCTGAATACATTGACTATGGTCTGTCTTTTATTATCTACTAACTGTAGCTCCGGGTGAATTAGAATAACAAGAGAGTCACATATTAATTTGTTTCAAGATAGGTTTAGATGTCATATGAATGCTTACATTATTCCTATTAACTGGAAAGAAATCTAGAAATGAGAAACCTTTATCCTCACACATGAGATATTATTAATTAGGTCAGATATAATCTACTGCCTAATGAGATCCTTTGGAGTTTGGAAATAGCTTCTATTTTATTCAGAGCTTTAGCCACTTACTTCAGTGTATTAAATGCAGGAGATTACTGTGATGATATAGGCCTAGGGGTGTACCTGTAACCCGACCAATTCCAGCAGACAGTCTAGAGTGCACCCATGGCGCCATTATCACTGCCCCATAAAAACAGAACTCAAGTGTTGCAGAGTGTCATAAAAAGACCTGGTTTTAAGAATGAGAGTTTTAATGAGGCTGTGATAGGTTACAATCTAAATCAATGTTATTTATTAAATTGGGAATTTTGTAATGGAAAATTAGATGTCAGAAGTTTGCAATATACCGCCTTTTCTTCCTTGGGTTTTTACCTAACATTTTCAATATGCTTGTGGACTATATTAAGCAATAATTCATTATGGACCTGGTCCAAATACCATTTAAGTCAATGGAGGCAATCCCATGTAATTCAGAGGCTATCATTCACTGCAAAGCGCTTTGGATCAGCCCCAGCAGCTATAAAGTCCGTGCCGGAAAAGCTCATCCCCAGACTGTGTAGCAGTTCTATATCAGTGTGACCAGCAAATTAATACTAGAAATTTAAGTTTCTTTTCTCTGCTTTAAGACTATCATATAAATTTACCCATCTGCACTTCATTAGGTGTGTTAAGATGAGCAGCTGTGACCCCCAGGGTTGAATCTGGGTTATCATAATAACCACATCCAATGGTTTGTTAAGTGGCAAAAGCAGTCAATCCTCCTTTACTCCTTTCAGCCTGCACCTGGAAGGCTAGCACAGCTATAGAAATTATTACTTTTTTTCCCTTAAATAAACCACATACATTCACAGAAACCATTATAATGGTACTACTGCAGATGTTAGCAGGATGCAAGATGATCTAGAGCTCCTTAAGGCCCTACACAGAAATCTAAGGCAAACAACCAAAAAAGAAATGTGAATGCTACCAATGTCTCACTTAAGTGTACATTCAAATTCTTCACAATAAGAACTAAATTTACAGAGAGACTTCCCTATGATTTCTGCTTCAGCACACAGAACTTTCTCACTCTGAGTTGTATAGAGAGGATGGTTTGTAAATGCACAAATCCAGCTGTGCTCCATTTTTATAAGGCATGTAAGAGTTTGTGTCTACATAAATTATTAACACAAATGTGTGAAAAACCCACACTGCCAAATCAACTGCACGTACAAATAGAAATCATGTCTTGAATCCATGTGTGCTTTTAAAAGCTACCTTTTTAAAATGGATTCTTTTCAACTTGTATTAATTTGAAGAGAATCTACATAGTAGCTGTAATCTGTAGAGTTTAATGACAAAAAACCTTGCAGCCTGCCTTTTTTATCCCCAGCTTTTTAGCAGTTAATGAGCATGTTTTTTCTTGAGAACATCCTTTCTTTGTTTCATAACTTATCTACTGTAATCTTTCAAATTCACTTAATGAAGTAGCACCATTTCCCAAAGGCTGAGATAGTATACTTAGGGCCAGATCAGCCTGTCCTTTCTACACAGCAATCTCCAAAGAGATTGGTGAGGGAGTGATGGGCAGCAGGGAGTGGAGCAGGGAAACCCTACAAGTCCAGAAAAGCACACATATTGCCATTTCAGTGATGTAGAATGATTCTTGGAAGCAACAAAACTGTGTTTGGAAAAAAATAGAAAATCCTCCAATTACCATCTTGTATAGAATGGTTTAACAGCAAACCATTTCTCTTTACGCTGCTGAAGAAAACATTCTATTTCATTTATTCTGTTTTATTTTATTATAGGAAATCAGCAGTTAACTACTGCAGTGAAAATTCTTTCTTATATCCTATTCATCAACCAAATATTGGAAATCAACTTGATTTATTTTTCAGGCTGTTTGTTGAAAAGAAAGCCTCAACAAATCCTGTAACCATTATCATTATTGATCTACATTCTGCTTTTTATAACCTCTTTAATAATAAACTAATTGAAGAAACCATTTTTATTTTAAAGAAACCATTAATACTGAAATATGTGAAATGATAAAAAAAATGTAGCTTACTTTTATTTGTCTTTTTATGTTTACATTTTTTCCAGGCACTATGGCTATGCCAGAGATTTAATAGCAAAAAAGGAAAAATGTTATTGTAAAAGATGTGATCTGGAACACTACTAACTCACTTACCATGGTCCATGCCATAGTAATGTAGAGGTAAAATAACGGAGCAAAGTAGGAGTGTTATAAGATAGCTCACTAATTTTCTCACAGCCTTATTTTTTATTGCCCTGACAATTACTTTGTAAGCAAAAAGTTTAAATAACCATGTTAATTGCATTGATTAGTGCTTGCTGCAGCATTTCTCACTAATGATCCAATCTGTCCTAGGCTGTCTCACCAGCACTTTACAGACAGCTCTGCTCATAAGAAGGTGTTTCATACCACTGAAATGCTACTTGTCAGAACAGAGCTCTGTTGCCCTTCTACCAATAACTTTCTTTATATTCTTTCCTTAAAATTGGACTTTTCTATATTTTTCATAGAAACAACAACTAAATACCCTTTTAGTTGTTTCCTTGTCTACCTAACTTTTGCATCCACCATGGTTCAGCAGTATTAAAATGGCAGAAAAGAAGAAACAGAAGCGAATCATCGGTAATGCTGGAGGCCAAAGCACAAGCTTAGCAGGTAAACAGAAGTCTGGGAGGACTGCACTGGAGAGACAGTTCAAGTACTGAGTGTCTAGTGGCCAATCTATAAATATATTTTTTTCACAGGACTCTAATATTGCCAGTGAGTCACATTTTCTGTGCAGAAACTATGAACCATATTTTCCTGTACAGAAAATATGGACCTCCTGTGAATGACTTACGTGACTGAAATGTATGTGCTTACTCAATCTTCTAGAGGGCAGTCACCACTGGATCCTGCCCAAGCAATAAATCCAGTTTTCTGAAACTCTCAGGTCCAACTGCAGATGTTCAATGAAGTCCAGGATGGCCAGCCAGAGCCATTGTAGGCTGAGACTGCCTGGGCTGCTGTATGTCCACAAACTCAAGGGAACTACAAGAAATCACACATGTAGACAAAAATAAATGAATAAAAATTATCAGGCAATAATGAAAGCATTGGCTATGATGTCTCAAAAAGAGGACCTGGTCACAAGAGCAGTACTGCCAAAATCTGAAGCATTCAGAAAGTGCAAATTAGACTTCAACAATTCTGAGTTCTGGTTTAAAATCCTAAAAATTAACAATAGCCTTCAGATTTACTTTTTTTCCCGCTGGGCGTCTCAGAGGTTGCATGCAAGTCATGTTTCTTAATTATTGTCTCTCAAAGCCTCAACCTGGTGTGAGCCAGAAACCTTTTTCATTGACAAACAACGTCCCCTTACCATCCATCACTCAGTTCCAAGAACCAGAAATTACGAAATACATTAATCAACTCCAGATTTAGGGTGCTGGAAATGTATCAGCACACAAGTGAGGATTCACAATGCTGGCACCAGTTGTGAAAGGGAAAATGAAGAAATAGTCTCTAGGCTGGCTGGGAGGAAGTCAGGAGGCAGCTGGCTTTTGGACCTCTGTTTTGTGAGGTCAGGCAGGGCTCTCATTTACCATATTTTAAGATGCTTTATCTAAAGGACAGGAGTTTCTATTTTTACCTGTGCCCCTGTCTCCTTTCCTCTGTGTTAGAGCCTGGGTATATCCCACGTAACATTGTGTTACTCTACAGCAATTCGGTATATCTGAATATACTTATGCAGTAGTGGAAGTTTCACAAAGTGCTCCCATATTACCTCAAATTACATTTTCTGTAATCTAGCATGAAAGGAGATATTTACCATGAATTATCCTCACTTTTGATGAAGCACTTTACAACTTTTAGAAAGGTGCAGAATAAGATGGAATTCACAGCCAGTTTAAAATCAGAGCTCATTAATAAATACCTGTTCTGATTTTCCAGAACAGCTAAGAAAGTAATGGTACCTCCTATATATTCAGAGACAAGGGAATTCTCAAGAGACAGAGATTGGCAAATTACTGAAGAAGGAACGGATATGGGCAGGTTAAATTTGAACTACCCACTTACAACTTTGAAACAATAATGATATGGGTCTTGCCTGGGGTTCATCCTAGTATGGGGATCCAGGAGCCAATCTGACTTGTTTCTGAAGGATGTAGTTTAATACATTTCTTTTTTTTTAGCTAAGTGTCACTGACTAATGAAAATATATTGTCACAATTCTTGCAGATTATTGTTCCATGCGGCTGTACTTCTTAGCTGGGAATTTGTAAGCAGGTCATGACTGAAAGCAATATGAATACACTCAGCTATTCAAATATTCAAAATGTATCATGCTATATTTAGTGGAATCAAAGTCTGACAAGATTATGTGTATACTAGGAACTGATAATGAAACATTTCATTGCATCGGCATTGGCAGTGTCAGCAACAGAGAAATTACAAACCTTAAATATTTATATAGTAAAATGAAATGCAGCTATTAATGCTTCCAAAAGCATGCACTGCAGTGCTATAGATAGACACGAAGAATAGAGTTTTGGAATATCTCTCACAGGCCAATTTATCATTTTTATAGAATAGCCCCATGTCTGTAGAAACACAGTTTTAAGGACATTAGAAAAAGAGTTGCAAAAACCAGCAAGGTCTCAACATAAAAAATGGATCTTTCCAGGGGCTTCAATACACTATGGAAAAAATGAATGTCATAAGTAATCCATTTGTCTCGATTGCTAATTTATTTATGTTGGTTTAAGCACAGTAAGTACACATATTTATTTATAATGCTATGGAAGCCAACAGAACAGTTCTTCAGACAATCACACAGTTATTTTCTTTGCATTAGTTTAATTCTTAGAAAAACTACCACTTCAATGTTTATTAGTTTTGATGTAAGAAGACTGAGTGATAAACAGAACAGCCCTTAAACATAGAGTTAATGGTGCTTAGTCCCACTTAGCTTTTTTGTGTCATTGCTGTAAGAAATCCTGAAGTCCTGTGTAGACCATGAGAAAGGAACCCTGGGAGGATTTGGGATCTGAGCCCATTATGCCATTTCCTTCAGCAGCCTAATGAAGCAATGCTTCCTGGTGCAGCCCCAACTTCATCAACAGCTATAAACCCAAGAACTAAAGGAGGGCCGGGATTTCACTTTATATATTCCCAAAATGCGATTAAACTATGTCGATTTCTGCCCAGTGATGAAAAATACCTACTGTTTTGTAGCACCAAAGTTAATAATTTAAAGCCCTGGAAAGCTATGCATATCAATTTGGATTGTTTTCAGGTGTCTTGTCTGAGCTACTGGTGTAAAATTACAGTACTTTTGAGATACAAGAAAGGATAAGAAGACGGCATAGAGCATTGAGTTTCAGCTTCCATTCCCTGGATTTATTTTTTAGTTGTTGCTTAGTGTTAGCTGACTTGAACCACCTGGAAGGATAACTGGGAAAAGGTCTCCTCCTTTCTAAATGAGGCTGCCAGTAATGGCCGCGGCAGTGTCAATCAGACTAATTGCCAACTGGGGCTGCCCTCCTCTTCACTTATCCTGCACCAGCTGGTACCAGGAAGACATCCAGCTGAAAACTGACCAAACAAAATGAAGCCGTGTTCAGTTTGAGGCCAGAAGAGATCCCTGAACATTTCACCACCCAACTGGGCAAACTTCAATGTCAGCTCAGACAAAGAAGTATTTGAGTCCCACTGCAGTACACTCAGGTTACATCAGCTTATTCTTATTCCTGGGGAAACACAAACTTGGTGCTCATACAACTATGACAGAGCTTTCAGTGATCGTTGTCTCCCTGGCTCAGCTTCAGCAAAAGCATTCATGTGGTAACCCGGATGAGCATTAGAATCTAACCCTTCTGTATGAACAATGTATGCAAAATGCTCCCCACCTTCTCCATTACCATATCTCTTTAGTCTGAAAAAACGCTGACAAAAGAAAAGGACATGCTGTGCAAGTTTTTTCTCACTTACTTTCCATTTTATACATTTGAAAAAATTTATCTTTTCCCATTGCATTTCATCATGACTATGGAAGAAAGAATCTAGCATGCTGCAAACAGGCAAGGCACCCACACTTACATTACATGGTCCTGAGACTGTCCAGGCTCTGAGTCTCCATGCAGGCAAAAAAGAGGGAAACAGTTTGATCTGCTGATTTTAAGGCAAGAATGTTCTACGCTTAAACCCACAGTCCTGGTTTCTGAGCTATGATCCATTAGAAAATGAATTGATATCATGCTGTATGTCTCATACACTATCAGACAGCTGCTGGGACCTGCATGCATATGCAGTGATCCTCATGTCTTCAAAATTTTAGCCAGGCCTAGAAGTTTGTTTGAAAATGAAGGGACTTCTTTTAACTTTCACAACCTTTGAGCAGAATTTAGTCTGCCATTAAATCTCTGCTCTTTATTCAACTATCGGCTTCAAAACATGAACAGATTATGGACTTTTTTGTCTTATACGGGTATGGAAATGCTAATGCTAAACATAGTCCCTGTGGCATTACATACAAATATCAGTTCAGGTTAATAAAACTGTATAGTGCCTAAATTGCATATTTTGCTTCTCATCTTAAAAATAATGTGGCAGCTTGGTTTGGTTTATCTTAATGGATGATAGCCATTTGCAATTCTGAGTGTGGATGCTCCTTAGAAGATGAAACAGCTGTTCTGTGTTTCTTCCTCAAAGTTGCCATGCAGCAAGGGAAATATCATAGTACTAAAGAATTTGAAATAGGACTTGAAATATAGTTCTAGAAAATCTGGCTGATTACAAATTTTGGGATTAACTACCCCTTAGCTTTCACATTTGAACCCAGTTTATGGATAATTTTGCAGCCTGGATCATCTCCACTGTGTGTTTCTACAATCCATTTGATCCACTTGATTAAAGTAAACATCAAGCAGAGAAATCCAGGGGATTCAAAAGATTTTATGCTTATGAGAAAATACCAGAGTACACAAACCACAAAGTTACAGTAGTTGTTACTATTGCACAAAGGTCATAAGTCTTGTCCTCTAACTTCAGCAAAAAGGAAGCTCAGATAAAAAGGAACAATATACTTGCATTATGCATATTCTTCATGTCTGAATGACTCTTTATGGGAAATACTGTGGTAGAACTGGTCATGAGTACTTTAGTTCTTTTTGTGAATTTGCAGTCAAATGCCTGTTCTGTTTTAAGAAAAATCTTTCTTGGTTGAATGTGCCTCAGCAGGTTTGCCTGATCCTGGTCTGGGGTTTCCTTTTTGCCATTAAAGTGAAATACTAGATTACCATTTACAAGTAAATTTGCAGCCATTTCCAGAGCTCAGAGAAAGAGCTCTCTGCACTTTCAAGGGTCTGAGTGTTTCAAATACAAACAAGAGTGCCAGCAACAACATTTAACCCTACTGCCTAATAGCCAGTGGTAAGAGGAAGTGGAAGGGTATTTCACATCCCATGTTTCATATCACTGCTAAATCCAGCATGAGTATTCATTCATATTTTAAGACCTGCCATTAATCTGTAGAGAATTTAGAGCTTATAAAGTAATGGCTCATTGCAAGAAAAGCTGTGGTATTTCATATCAGATATTGTCTTTCTCCAGAACTTTTATTTTTTTTTGGGAGGGGTGGGCACAAACAAACCGTTGTTCAAAGTGGATCAGGGCATTTTCAAAGAAAAAGGAAAGGATAAGAATAACGCCACAGGCAATATTTATTCTGACAGGATAGTTCAAAATAGTACTGCATATATGTATATGCAAAAGCAAACAATATTTGATTACTCTTTACTGTGATGATATTATTAAGATGGTGTTCATCAATCAGAGGAAAAAAAATAGTAATCCATATAAAGGGATAAGGAGAATTTTATAGGTCAATTTACTGTACAGGGTCACAACTTTGACAGGCATAATGAATGTTGTTTTACTTGACTGCCCAATGCCATGGATAACCACACCAAAAAAAGACCAAGGAATACAAAATTTGAGATTAATTTTCATTATCCTCCTGATATTTTATAATTGTATTCACTTTCTGACACACCTCTCACATTTCTCTTTACTGTTGAAGAGATGAGCTCCTTCTCTCTAGCATTATAAGGATTAAAAGTATTCTCACTACCTGGTATTGGTAGCTTTATTGTGGCATTCCAATGTTTACTGCATGTGATGTCTATAATTTTATGTTATACGGAGGGCAAGCATTTTTTGTTTTTCTGAGCTTGTTTAGCAAAACATGACACTTTAACACAATTTTGATGCAGTCAATGGAGAGGAAGAAAACATACAGCAATGCTTGTCTCGGGAGCTGAACCGACCTTTACCTGATTTCAGCTAGGAGAGAGTTAATTTTCTTCCTAGTAGATGGTATGGTGCTATGTTTTGGATTTAGTATGAGAATAATATTGATAATACATTGATGATTTAGTTGTTGCTAAGTAGTGCTTACTCTAAGCCCAAGGACTTTTCAGTTTCCCACGTTTTGCCAGCGAGGAAGGGCACAAGAAGCCAGGAGGGAGCAGAGACAGGAAACCTGACCTGGACTAGCTGAAGGGTCCATGCCACACAAAGTATATAAAAAGGGGGGAGTTGGCTGACAGCCACTGGTTGCTGCTTGGGGATGGAATGGGCATCAGTCAGTGGGTGGTGAACAACCGCATTTTGCATTATTTGTTTTTCTTGAGATTTATGTCTCTCTCTCTTTTTGTTTATCTATCTATCTATCTATCATTATTGTTCTTTTTATTGTTACTATTATTATTAATGCTACTGTTATTATTGGTTTTGTTGTTATAATTTACCAGGTGGGTCAGGAGTGTGAGCATATAGCTGTCTGGTACGTAGTTGCCACACCTGTAGTAGTTAAACTACAACACCTGCATGGCAATGATACTGAAGCATTTCTTTGCCATAATGCAAAGTGCTTTTCCTCAAGGAGTGATTTCAGTTCCATACAGAGATTTTCTAAACCCTTGCTTACTAGGATGGTTGGCTTAAGCTTGCTTGCAAGGATATGATTGTAACAACACTCCGCAAACACAAAAATCCTTCAAATACAGAGTAATGTTTCTTAGAGATCTTGAGTGACTGTGGAACATTTTAAACTGGCTTAGACACTTTAAGCTAAATTTTTAATGCCATTTATGGAGCTCTGTGACAGCTGTTAGTCAAATTTTTCGACAACAATCTGCTGCGTTCACTGTTCCAGCTCCCATTGCTTCTGCTTCCAGCACATACCTTTGCTTTCACTAACCAGCACTTGCTGGGGCAGTTTTCTCAGCCCTCATTCTTCTAACCAGATTTATCAAAGCTGACAATGAGCAGTAAGCATGTACATAACATCAGATTTCAAAACCACCATTATGAGCACGACTTTCTAACTGAGCCTTCTATCAGTAGCCTAAGAGCTCTTCAGGGACATTGCCTGTGCATCTCCTGGAGACGTCCCACCCTGCTCCTGTCAGGCAGAGGCAGAGTCATTTGTGCTGCAGTTCCACAAGCACCACTCATCTCCATCAAGAAAATAGTAATGGCTTCAATTTCTTTATTCCCTTCCAAAATTCTTTTCTCGACACCTCTTTGCTAAACACCCACCAGAGGCAGCAAACCAAGTGCTACAAGGAACCATTCTGGAATACCATGGTAGCTTTTAAGCATTGATTGCTATTAGAGGTTTTGCCTCTTTTTTTAACAGTACGAGGTTTCAAAGCAAACTGGTGAATTCTATGTCACTTTCTATGAATCCATGCCACATCCTCCCTAGGTTTTCATCTACATACTTTTCTCTCTGGTGGCCAGCATGAGAGCATGTCCAGTGGTGTACAAACACAAGCGCATTTTACTCTTGGTTGATATGCAAAGTAACAGGGCAGAGACACATTAAAAATGGTCAATCCAGGTTGTGCTGTGAATGACTCTTACATTTCAAATATCTACACCAGCTCATGTATACTTTGGACACACAGGAGAGCACAGAGATCATCTAAGTCTCTCAAGTTAACTTGTTGGCTTATTTCTATTTATTTCCATATAATCTTCTGTTCTTGAAACTCATTACAATTCACTAAGGACCACTTCCTTCTGCTTGATCATGTTACTCCTCCTCTTTCTGCCAATAGTATTCTGTAAAGAAAATGGTAAATGCAAGATTCATCTAAAAAGAAAGATAAATAAAACCTTTCAGAATTAGCATTTTTATTTTGCTCCTGTTAAAAGGGCTTAGGTAATTTTCATTCTTTCTCTCTCTTTGAAACCTCAGAATAGCTTTCACTAGTACTTCCTTATGATTCATATAATTCAGAAATTGGTTGTCATCTCGTGTAATACTTCACTTAAAATAATTTCTGCCTACTGAAGAAGAAAGAGGCTGGGTACAGAAAGAAATCTGCAGATATGCAGGCAGACACTTCTAATAGATAATATTTTCATTTATAAGCTTTACATTTTCATCACTGTTGTTAGTTAATGAATCATCTGGAATCCTGTCATACTTCACTTGAATCAATATCATTGTTGTAAATATCCACCTACTAATTCAGCCAGTAATTTTCAGTGGATGCATTGCTCATGACTGATCTGCTTTGCATGCTGAGGCTAGTTATCTATGTTAAATGCAGTGGTTTCCTTTTTATGAGTGAAAGATCAATATATTTTAGAACAGTAAACAATAATGAACTTCAGGTATCAGATTTGGATCAATACTCGCAATTTGGTAAATTAGACAACTGAGACATACTTACTAGCCCATTACAGCAGTACAAATACTTGCGATTAATACTTTAAGCCTTCTTAGTCAGAGCTGGGATCTTATTCATGAGGATATGTGGGGCCACAGCACTGGTGGATAACGGAAGAGTGACTGATACCATCTACCTGGACTTGTGCAAAGCATCTGACACTGTCCTGCATGACGTCCTTGCTTCTAAACTGAAGAGGCATGGACTTGATGAATGGACCACTCAATAGATAAGGAATTAGCTGGATGGTCTCACTCAAAGACTTGTTTGTGGTCAACAGCTTGATGTCCAAGCAGAGAACAGTGATGAGAGGTATTCCTCATACTGTGACTGGCGCAGTTCAACATCTTTGATGGCTACACAGACAGTAGAATTGAATGCACTCTCAGCAAGTTTGGCAACCACACTAAGCTGTGTGGTGCAGTCAACATGCTGGAGGGAAGGGATGGCATCCAGAGGGACCTTGACACACTTGAATGGTGGGCCAGTATGAATCTCATGAAATTCAACAAGGCCAAGTGCAAAGTCCTGCATGTGGTTTGCAGCAATCCCAAGCACAGATACAGGCTGGGTAGTGACTGCACTGAGAGGAGCCTTGAGGACCTGGGGGTGTTGGTTGACAAAACACTCAAAATGAGCTGGCAGTGTACTCTCGCAGCCCAGAGAGCCAACCGCATCCTGGGCTGCATCAAAAGAAGCGTGACCAGCAGGTCAAAGGAGGTGATTCTCTCCCTCTGTTCCACTTGTGAGACCGCACCTGGGCTACTGTGTTCAGCTCTGGGACCACCAATGCAAGACATGGTCCTGCTCCACTCTGTGAGTCCAGAGGAGAACCACAAAGATGGTTAGGGGCCTGGAGCACCTCTCCTATAAAGATGAGCTGAGAGAGCTGGGGTTGTTCAGCCTGGATAAGAGAAGGCTCCGGGGAGATCTTAAAGCTGCCTTCTAGTACCTAAAGAGGCCTACAAGAAATCTGGAGAGTGGCTTTCTACAAGGGCATGTAGTGATAGGACAAGGTGGAATGGCTTTAAACAGAAAGAAGGTAGATTTAGATTAGATACTAGAAAGAAGCTCTTTACTGTGAGGGTTGCAAGACACTGGCACAGGTTGTCCAGAGAAGCTGTGGCTGCCCCATCCCTGGCATTGTTCAAGGCCAGGCTGGATGGGGTTCGAGCAACCTGGTCTAGTGGAAGTTATCCCTTCCCATGAAGTGCTGGAACTTTCCTTAAGGTCCTTTCCACCCCTAACCTTCTATGATTCAGTGATATGCAGACATTAATTCTTTCATAATTTACCATTATCTGATAGGTTTAAACTGTAAAGTTATGATAAAAGAACAAACTATTGTTGGGGTTTTTTTTCAGGATCTCTGTGTCATTCAATGGATTAAAATAGACTGCGCTCACTTACAGGCAGTTATTCAGCATTTTGTTTTCCCTTTATTGTTCAGCATATATCTGAGATCTTATTTATTGCACTTTCAAGACAGATTTACTCATGTTCTCACAGATTTTCTGTGGCTTCATACCTAGTTCTGCAGCCCCATAGATGTTTCCATAGGCCCTCAACTCTCCTTTATGAAAGATTTCCATTTATGTTAACCCAGTATACCAAGAGATACAAATCATCCTGCAGAATTCATTTCTGCTTATAGTTATTTCCTAATCCATTAATGGTTGTGCCATCTGAAAACAGTACCAGCAATGATTTACGTTTTCTTCTGTGCCATAGATGAGATCATTAAACAGCACTGAGCTGAAAACAGATCTCTGGACTATCTGACTGATAACAACCCTTTCAGATGGCTATTTTTTTCAGTTAATCCTGTAATTTAAGATGCATCATTCAGTCAGTATATAATCCATTTACGAAGGGTTACATTTTGTTTCATATAATGCTATTATTTTCAGCAATGCTGAAAATGCTTTTAGAAATCTGGTAGTATCTATCCTTTCTACCAATTAAGGACTCCATCTGACAGAGAGTTTTTTGTAAAAGTATTGCCTTTGAAAACCAAATTATAAGATACAATTTTTATTGAGATTCTTGTCAAAGTGATGATATGAGCATGACTGAAAAACACCCAAAAGAAAATTTAAAGTGTAAAAGGCATGAAAATGAAGTTCAAAAGCTATTGAAGTATTTAGTTTTATTTCTCTCCATCCCACCAAAAAGTTATTTTCTAGAGCTGTTTTCTGAGAGAAGCAGATATTTTATGTTCTTTCTGCAGCTAGGTAAAATGGAGGATCTAAGATAATTTTTGATAAATTTTACAAAAAAACCCATAGTATTGGTGACAAAAGAGGGAATTGTGATACAAAAGTAAACCAAGAAAATATGATTAATCTGCTCAATTTTATGTTAACATACCTGTTGAACATGTTTTTGCAAGTGTCCTATGAATATTATTGGTTGCTAGTGCTCACCCAGTTTATCAAGAACTGATTCAGATAAATGAAGAAATTTGCTGTCTTCTATGATATTCTGAGATGCCATTTGCTTAGTTTTTCTGACATGAAAAAGCAGTATGCCTCTGTCTGGAACTGCATACCAAAGTCAACATTGCTTGAACATCAATTCTGAGTTATTTAAGATCCCCAAGACTATGGTGCCTTACCTCAGCTTTGAGAAAGAGTGGAAAGTCTTTACCACATTACAGAAAAGGTACCTGTCTGTCTGCTCCTGAGAACTCACTTCTTACACTTACCTTTTGTTCTTCCATGCCAAGGAAAACCCTACTTTTCAAAAAGTGGCCATGCCAGCCTCCTTGGAAAAGCATATACAAAAAGGGGAGCAGAAGCAGCAGGCTGGTGGTTTATGGGACATGCAACCAGAGGCTTGGAGAAATGATTGCTTCCTTCACATTGATTTATGTTCCTGCTATATCCTACTGGCACTTTTGCTGCTTCAGTGCCATCACCAGCTGTAACAGGAACACAGGAACAATGGTGACATCCTCTTCAATCTGATTTGTAGTGGCTAAATCCAATTCTATTTAATTTGAAGATTTTATCTGAGGTTTGACTTGCTATCCAGAGACTCAAGGAGCAGAAAATGGCTTACCATTAATTATGAATATCCTTGAGAAAGAGAAATCAAATGACAAATTGTGCTGGCAACATCCTCCCTTCCACCTCCCCCACCTTCCCCTGATGCCTACTACACGTAGGTCATGCTTATTTTGTTCCCATAGAGTGGTTTGTCTGTCATAGTGCTATCAGCTTCTTTTATGACCACTTTTGGGTTTATATTATTTTCGATTAGCTCATGTTTTAGATCATTAGTTCAACAAATAACCTGTAGCATAGGCATAGATAATCTGTGTTGAGCGAGCATCATTCAAACAAGTCCTGACAATTCTCCCTGATTTAGTTTCTAATACTCATCCAAAACACTTTAAAGAAGTTAAATGAACATGAAAATTGTTCTCAGTTTCATATTTTGTATATCTATCATCTATTAGACACCCATTCTGATCTCTGTGGTTCTAATCAATCATTGTGTAAGTTATTATATTTGTAATACAGAAAGAGATAAATATACTTTCATTCTTCAAGTGCTATTGTATCTTCCTTCCTTCTATGCACAGCCAATGACCATAGGAATAGGTTAATACCAATTTCTGTTTAAAGATTGACCTCTGAATGCCATTAATTTATTGATTTTTAAGTTTCCATACAGTTTAATGTTGCACAAATGGGCTCTGAATCACCTATGCTTGTCTTGTAAAGTGTTCGGAATTTGGGGAAAGAATTGTATCTGGAGCAGTTGCGTTTTAATGGAAAGTTACTGTCTGGGTATTGCTTAACAGGGCTAATGCAAAGAACAATGTCTTACATCAGCATTCATGGCCTAGGGTGGAAAATCAGCTAACGATTACACTGGAGAAATTGCTATGTTATTATGGAAGTTAAAAAATTGAGTAGGTATGCACAGATTATTGCAATTTTATGATATACAGTTTCTTATCAGAACTGAGAAGAAAAAAACAGGATGAATGTTGAGGTGGGGGTAGATGTTCAAAGGTTGCTTGACACTAAGTTCCATACCCTGATTATAGAATCATAGAATCATTTAGGTTGGAAAAAAATTTTCAGATGGTCAAGTCCAGCTGTTAACCTGACACTGCTAAGTCCACCACTAAACCATGCCCCTAAGCACCACATCTATACATCTTTTACATACCTCCAGGGATGGTGACTCAGCCACTTCCCCGGGCAGCCTTTTGCAGGGCTTGGCAACTCTTTTGGTGAAGAAATTTTTCCTAATACCCAATCTAAATCTCCCCTGGTGCAACTTGAGCTATTTCTTGTTACTTGAGAGAAGAGATCAACACTCACCTTGCTACAACCTCCTATTAGGTACTTGTAGAGAGCAATAAGGTCTCCCTCAGCTTCCTTTTCTCCAGGCTAAACAACCTCAGTTCCCTCAGCAGCTTCTCATTGGACTTGTGCTCCAGACCCTTCACCAGCTTCATTGCTCTTCTTTGGACACCCCCCAGGACCTCAATGCCTTTTAGTAGTGAGTGGCCCAGAACTGAACACATGATTGTGAGGTGAGGTGCAGCCTCACCAGTGTTGAGTACAGGGAGATGATCACTTCCCTGGCCTTGCTGGCCACACTTTTTCTTATACAAGCCAGGATGCTTTTGGCCTTCTTAGCCACCTGGGCATACTGTTGGCTTGTATTCTGCTGTCAACCAACACACCCCACCTCCTTTTCCCCTGGACAGCTTTCCAGCCACTCTTCCCAAGCCTGTAGCTCTGCATGCGGTTGTTGTGACCCAGTGCAGGACCCAACACTGAGCCTTGGTATATCTCATACAATTTGCCCTGGACCATCAAGTGAGCTTCTCCAGATCTCTGTCTACTCTGTATATACAGGTACTGTTTTCCTTGAATAGTTTTGGTTTTCCCATACCCTCAAGTGAGTTTTTCCCTCTGAATGGCTCTATGGAGCTGAACACAGAGAGCAGTATTCAAGAGAGATAACCATCTTTGTTATGCAGGTCATCTGTACCTACATAAAATACATAGATACATAAATATAATACACTAAAAATATACAGAATAGATGCAATAGATACAGTCCACATATAAATTCTTGGGGTTTAAGCCATGACAATTCTACAGATACATCTGTGCTGCATGGATGGATGGTCCCACACTCAGTGCTAGACACC